>JAVTVY010029426.1:0-118607 GCA_036873755.1 Hanleya hanleyi | reverse complement strand
ATGTACATGCAAACGAGTAGACAGAGGCGGACATGCACGTTCACGTGAGTAGAGTGATATGCGCACACACACGAGTAGACAGAGGTACTGAAGTACGTTCACATGAGTAGTGATGGGCAGTCACACGAGTAGACAGACGTAGACATGCACGTTCGCATGTGTAGAGTGATGTACTGTCACACGAGTAGAGAGATAATAATGTACATTTACATGAGTAATGTACATTCAAACGAGTAGACAGTTATTCATGTACGTTCACGTGAGTAGATGTGCGTTCACAAGAATAGATAACAGTACGCATGTACATTCAAATGAGTGTTGTGCAGTCACTCGAGTAGACATAGGTACTCAAGTACGATCACATGAGTAGAGTGATGTGGAGTCACAGGAGTCGACAGAGATACTCATGTAACATGAGAAGAGTGGTGATGTACATTCACACGAATATACAGAGGTACCCATGTACGTTCACATGAGTAGAGTGACGTGCAGTCAAACGAGTAGTCGGAGGTAGTCATCCATATACGATGCCATGAGTAGAGTGATGCACGTTATCACGTATTGAATGATGTACGCTTTACGTTCATATGAGTAGAGTTGATGGTTGTGGCTGAATGGTGCAGTGCTGTGCATTCGCATGGTTAGAGCGATGAACGTTCGCATGATTAGATCGATGAACGTCCGCATGATTAGAGCGATGAACGTTCGAATTGTGACGTTCGAGCGGTCAGAAAACGTCTATCTTTGCGGTGTACACGAGACTTGAGGCGGCCTGGTCTCAGGCCCCTGTGACAAATTGTCAGGCTGATGTGAACGCAGTCTCGTATGACTGGAATTGGCCAACGAGGAAGGTCCGATTCAACCTGTCACCTTGTCTGGATCGAGGAGGTAGGATGGGGGACCTGTAGAAACAACCAAGGCAATAATAAAGTAATAATATTGTATTCTGCAATGTACACAGCTCTGTACGCGCACAATACCTGTAATAAAGATCCCTACTCTAGAGGTAGTTATCGTTAAGTGTTATCTTTATCTTAAAGAGAAAGACTAATAATATACAGTATATACATGAGACCCTATCTATGACGCGTCACGGCCCAGTCTCGTCCAGACTGGCTCTCGTCGTGGTATGGTACGGCGTCTCTGGTTCCTCTCCGGTCGTAGGCGTAGCCCCGGATTGTATGGAACGTCTACCGTGTCTAAGGTTACACGGCCCAGTTCATCTAAGCGTTATTAATCGTCTTTGGAATCCTCTCCGTATCACTGCCTCTCCTAGCAGTAGCCCTTCGGCGGCGTCGGTCCGTACAGCACACCACAGCGTCTTCGGCGGCAGCCCCTTTCGGCTCGGCAGACCTCACGTCTTCGGCGCCCCGAATTCGGCGGCCCGAATTCGGCGGCGCCCCCTTTCGGCTCGGCACTTCTCTGTTATCGGCGGCCCGAATTCGGCGACCCGTCTTCGGCCCGGCAGACTTCACGTCTTCGGCTCGGCCCGATTTCGGCGACCCGTCTTCGGCTCGGCAAACTTCTCGTCTTCGGCTCGGCCCGATTTCGGCGACCCGTCTACGGCTCGGCAAACTTCTCGTCTTCGGCTCGGCCCGATTTCGGCGACCCGTCTTCGGCTCGGCAAACTTCTCGTCTTCGGCTCGGCCCGATTTCGGCGACCCGACTTCGGCCCTCACGGCGTTGACCCAAGGACGAGTTAATAGGCTCAGATTGTCTGCATATATATGTGGTAATAATACCCTGGTCTCGGAGGTGTATTATTACCTTACAGTGTAATGTAAATTAATATCAATGATTTGTAATAGAATTCAAAGACTTGCGGCAAAGCATAATTCGAGCCCTGCGGCAATGTAAATATGTACAGTGGATGTAAGCTTGTGTTATCAGTTATCCCTAGCCGAGGCCTGTGAATAACTAGTGTAGATGATTGTGATTAGATCTATTCCGTCCCTAAGGCCGACGATCTGGTGTCTGTGTGTGAGTATATGTAATCATGTAACATGGTATTTGTGTGATGGGCTGCTCTCGGCTTTCCAACCCTTCGGCAGATGGTTCGGCGCTGTTTCGGCAGTCAATTCGGCACTTTCGGCACTTTCGGCGCTTTCGGCACATTCGGCGCATTTGCGGCGATCCTGTCTCTGTGCTCTTCCGCACGATGTGCACCCGCCGATCGTCTGGGACAGATTGCCGAACGTCCATTTCTCCGCGTCTTATATAGGCTCTGGCTCCCATAATCCTTTGCGCGCCCAAACATGGCAGCCCCCATAAAACGAAAGTATAGACTCCGGCGGTGTTGGATTTCGTGTCAGATCAACAGAGTTCGACTTCTCTCGCCCGGTTTCGATGCAAGATGCGTGTCACGGACATTTACACGTCCCTCGCTGAAAGTTTCAGCGCACAGTTGATACAGGTAAGTCGAATATCCACCATTATCGGTCCATTCACAATGCTATTTACACTGTCAGCATTAGAACGAAAATAACATTCTCCAGGTCATGGGCATTTTCGTCACACTACCCACGCCTTCGAAAACACGACGCCCTCGTCGTGGAGCTCGGCACAGCTACCAATCACCGGTCAGTAGAATTAACACGCAGTCTTTACTCCGAAAGTGTAGATAATCCACAGGCTTCAATACGGTAGAATTACATCAGACGTTCTCCTCAGCTGTCTGCTGGGTCGTCACTGAAGGAGGAGACATCAGGTCCCTGCTTCACGGCACTGACCAAACACTGCCGAATTACATTAATCCCGATAACGCGCGGGGCGTCTAATCACTCGACCTCGGGTCGTCCGCCGCGGTTCTGTCTCGGCCTCGGCCGGGGGTAAAGCTTCCATGTCGAGATCCAATGGTGATGCAGACTGCAAATCAACCTCGAAATCGGCAAATCTCCGTGGTCGCCGTATCTCACGCCCGCCCCGGGTCAATCGAGGTCGCCGGTCAACAGTCGGCGTTCTGACGACAGTCGATGGTTCCATGGGGTAAGGAAAGATAGCCCCATGTCCGACGCTATCATCTGATTCTACATCTCCATCGTCGCCAGACGTTTCTTCAGACTCACTGGTGGACATCTCACGAGCATAGAAAGGCTTCAGCTTGTCATGGTGAACAACCCGGAGACCTCCGTCCTCATCTGCAATGCGGTAGGTCACGTCCGTGAGAGCTTCCTTTATCACGTATGGTCCTGCCCAGCGGTCTCGTAGTTTTCGATTCTCTCCACGTCTGGGAGCAGAAATGTACAGGTAAACCTGGTCTCCAGGTTTGTACTTTTGCGGAAAGGCCTTGCTATCATATACCCTCTTCTGGCGCCGCAGGCTCTTCCCAGTCACTTCTCGGGCGTTACGATGAATCTCGTCCATCTCGTCCCGTAGTTCTCCTACCCACTCTGTAGGTTCCACTTGCTGACGTGGAGGAGCTCCCAGTACCAAGTGAGATGGCAGAGAGACTTCTCTCCCGAACACCATCATATTCGGCGAGAATCCTGTCGTCTCATGGACTGTAGCACGATAGGACATCACTACAAGCGGTATATGCAAGTCCCAGTCGCTTGGATGACGGTCAACACTGGCATGTAGCATTTGGGCTAATGTTCTGTTGAACCGCTCAATCATGCCATTCGATTGGGGGTGGTATGGCGTCGTCCTTGTCTTTCTCATCCCCAAAATTCGGCACATCCCTTTGAAGACTCGGCTCTCAAACTGGCGGCCTTGGTCCGAATGGATCGCCATTGGAACACCGAACTTGGTCACATAGTGTTCCACCACAGCCTGTGCAACAGTAGTAGCTTCTTGGTTGGGCATGGCAACGGCTTCGACCCAACGGGTAAAATAGTCTCCGATGACCGCAATATACTGGTTTCCACTGCCCGTCTCAGGCATTGGCCCAAGGATGTCGACTGCAATCCTCTCTCCCGGACAACCAGTCATCTGTCCACTGTGTGGTCCTCGCGGTTTGCGTCCAGCCTGCTTTCTTCTGTTACATACATCGCAGCTTCGGCACCATTGCCGTATGTCCGTCTGCAGGCCAGGCCAGGTATAGGCCTGCCTCACCTTCGCTAAAGTCTTCTTTACTCCGAGATGTCCACCGGTGGGACCGTCGTGGCACTCTCTTAATACTTTACGGCGCAAGGAACGAGGTACGACCAGCAGTCGTCGCTTGACATTACCACGGTCATCCACCCAACGTCTAACCAACAGCGAATCGCAAATCTCCAACATATCGAAGGCACCCCACAGGCTCTTCGTGACGAGTCCGTACGGACTGACGTCTTCTCGGTTTGGTCGGCTACCTTGCCGCACCCAGTCGAGAACAGGTTGTAGGTCGGGATCTTCGGCCTGGGCTCGGCCGAACCCTTCGGTTGGCGACACCATCTCAATCACACGGGCGGCTGCCTGAACGTCATCGCTGTTTGATCGACCACACTGTTTGCATGGGATACGACTCAGTGCGTCGGCGTTACCATGTTTTCTACCCGGACGATGCTCGATGTTGAAATCGTAGACGCCAAGGGCCTGAATCCAACGGGCCAGCTGTCCTTCCGGTTCCTTGAACCGCATGAGCCATCTCAGCGAGGCGTGATCGGTGCGAAGCAGGAACTTCCGCCCAAACAGGTAGTGTCGAAAACATTTGACGAAATGCACAACAGCCAGCAGTTCTCTTCTCGTCACACAGTAGGCTCGTTCGGCCTTCGATAACACGCGGCTGGCGTATGCCACGACCTTCTCTTCTCCATCTATCACCTGTGACAAAACGGCCCCGATGCCATAGTTACTCGCGTCCGTGTCCAAAATGAAAGGGAGCTTAAAGTCTGGCATAGCAAGCACAGGCGCGGTTGTCAGCTTGTCTTTCAGGGTGTCGAAGGCTTGCTGCGCTGTGTTGTCCCATATGAAGACTGTCTTCTTTTCAGTTAACGTATGCAGCGGCGCTGCAATGGTGGCAAAATCCCGGATGAAACGTCGATAGTAGCTGCAGAGACCCAGGAAGCTCCGAACCTCGGTCTGCGAAACGGGTGGAGGCCAGTCTCGCACAGCACGGATCTTCTGTGGGTCAGTTCCAATCCCATTCTGTGATACTACGTGGCCCAGATACAGGACTTGTCGTGCCCCTATGACGCACTTGGACGGCTTGAGCTTAAGACCATGCTGTTTCAACCTCTCGAAGACCCCATCAAGACGCTGAATCATCTCGTCAAACGTTCGTCCAAAAACGATGATATCGTCAAGGTAGACGAGACACGTATCATAATGGAGTCCTGCTAGGATGGCTTCCATTAGCCGCTCAAAGGTCCCGGGCGCATTGCAGAGCCCGAACGGCATAACACGGAACTGGTACAGACCTTTCCTGGTTGCAAAGGCTGTCTTGCATCTATCTTCGGGGGACACTTCAACTTGCCAGTACCCTGACATTAAGTCAAGGGTACTCCACCAACTTGCACCTGCTAAAGAATCCAGAGAGTCGTCGATCCTCGGCAACGGGTAAGCATCCTTCTCTGTTATCTTGTTCAAAGCACGGTAGTCAACGCAGAAGCGCATTTTCCCGTCCTTCTTTTTCACCAGAACTACCGGCGCTGACCACGGTCCACTGGATGGCTCGACCACTCCACGCTGTAACATGTCTTCAACTTGCTCATCGATCATTTCACGGGCGTGAATCGGCGGTCGCCTCGGGGGAATGCGGATGGGTGGTGCACTTCCAGTCTTTATGTGATGTTGTACCATCGTCGTTCGACCTAGATCAGTATCGTCCTTAGCGAACAGGTCAGTATATCGGGTGACCAAATCTTCTACAGCCAGGGCTTGGTCTGTCTCTAGGCCTTCGCTGGATCGTCGAACCAGATCTGTAAGGTGGTCTGGACATGCGCTGGTCGGCACGGCGAGTCTCGGTCTACTAGGTTTCGCACGGCTCGGCGTCGACGCTTCGGCCGCACTCGAAACTTGGTCTTCCACTACTTCTACTTCACCCATACGACCGCACAGCGTCCCGGCCTGGACTACAGTCGGATCTGAGGACAAGTTGAGGAACCTCAGGGTGACTTCGCAGTCACGGTCGACCTCGGTGAGGACCCTGGCCACCATGGCTCCTGTCTTCTGGGTAAACTCCGGTTCGTTTTCGATCATCCCTACCTCGCCTGGTAGGCCCCCACGGACTTTTCCTGTCACAACGGCTTCGGCTCCAGCAGGAATAGTCACAGTCTCGGACACGGCTACACGGTAACAGCCTGCGCTCCCCACGACCTCGCATTGAATGTAGCGGCCACCGTACTTGACCCTGTGGCGCTCCGTGTCGATCTTGGTACAGTGGGTGCTGAGAAAATCGTACCCTAGAAGCGCGTCCACCGTCAGATCTCCGACTATCATCTTCTGTGTTCGTGTGGTACCGTCTATAGTGATTTTAAAATCAGCTTCACCTTTCAGGGGCATCAGCGTACCGTCAGCCATACGAATACTAGCGTAAGATGGGCTACTCAAGGCTGGTCTGAGCCGCGGACTCAGCTGCTGGTATACTTTCTCGCTCAGGAGGGAAATCGACGCCCCCGTGTCAACACAACACCACATCTTCACTGGCCCGATCTGGGCAGGCAAATAGAGTCCAGCTTCCCCGGAAGTATTAACTTTGGGAGGACTCTTGGGCGATCTCGGCGGTTTAGAGTCATCTGCTTTGGATACATCCGGGCAGTCCGCCCGGTAATGACCCCTTCTGCCGCACGACCAGCAAGCATTACTTCGTTCCCGATTCCCATACGTCCGTTGTTGACCTCTGGTGTATCTTTGTGGTCGTCGCCGTGGTTGAGGCTGAGACTTTCGCATTATTTCTTCCATCAATTCCTTGATCTGTTTTCTCAGGCGAGCTTCAGATTCTTCGTCATCCTCGGAGGTTGCAGCTATTCCCTCATCTTTACTAGGAACCGTGGACTTCGCGGTTGCCCAAGTCTTACGGCGTTGCGAGGACTTGAATGCTTCTACTTCTACAGCAGAGTGTACAGCTGCATCTAAGGTCTTCGGCCGTGTCTGCCATACAAGAAATCTAAGCTCGTCCCCAATAGCCTCCAAAAACTGATCCTTTGCCAAGGTATCCTGTACGTCATCTCCGGCATCGGGATATGCCTGTTGTGCAAGCCGAATCAATGCCTGAGCTAGGCCCGGAAGATCTTCTGACTTCTCTCGGTATCTGGATTTTAACTGCGTTTTGTACAAATCTAGTTGATTCGGCGGGGCAAAACGCTTCTCCAAGGCATCCTTCAATCGTCCATAGTCAGCACTTCCTGGTTCTGATTTCAAGCTGGCCAACAGCTGCTGGGCAGATCCTCGAAGAGCGACGGCCAGATATTGACCCCGTTGTGAGTATGTCCATCCGTTGATAGCAGCACAGTGGTCGAAATGGGAGAGATAATCCCGTAATGGCGTTGTCCCATCATAGGTAGCTGCCTTTGCCGCCGTCAACATCGGTCGCCTCACCTCAATAGCAGGGGTTGAGGTTTGTAATGGCTGCCTCCAGCTCATGGGATCATCTCGTCCTCTCCTCGGCGGCGGCGGCGTCTGATCGCAACCCTGCTGCGACCCGGACATACATTCGGTTCGGCGGTAATCATCAACCATTTCGGCAGCCCCACAACTCGCATTCGGCTCTGCTGCGTCGTTTACAGTGTCCGGTCGTCTGATTGCCTCCCTTTCTCCCATCTGGCTGTCGGTGATTCTGGACATCTGGCTCGCCATCATCGATACAGTCGACTCGAACGCTCTGGCCATAGACCCGATGGTTTGTCGTAGCTCGGCAATCTCTTCCATTATTTCTACGATCGAATCGTCATAACGGTGTTCGTATCGGCCCCCGAGACCGTGGTTATCAGAACCAGAGTCTTTAGGGGCTCGATAACTTCCGTTCTCGTCGGGCAACGTCTGCCACGAAGGTATCGGCGACAGGTCAGCTGGGGGAGCCGATAGCACTGTGTCCAGCTCTACTGTGGACAGGTCTAGCAAATCCACACTCTTCGGTGCCTCAAACGCTGATCGTCCGGTCCCCACTCCTCGTCGTGACTCTTCTCGGTCCCTCGGAGTTGGCGTTATGGGCAGTTGCCGCCGGCTTCTCGTCCTCCCTGACTGCCAATCGCTGTCCGCTGGACGTAGTTCGGAGCCGACATCTCCAATAGTCGTCATGCTTGGTTTTCGGGTTTCTTCCCAGCGTGGTCCCTTCTCCATCGGTTTCCCGGTGTTGGCCATCCCACCGCTGCCACCAGTTGTGACGTTCGAGCGGTCAGAAAACGTCTATCTTTGCGGTGTACACGAGACTTGAGGCGGCCTGGTCTCAGGCCCCTGTGACAAATTGTCAGGCTGATGTGAACGCAGTCTCGTATGACTGGAATTGGCCAACGAGGAAGGTCCGATTCAACCTGTCACCTTGGCTGGATCGAGGAGGTAGGATGGGAGGGACCTGTAGAAACAACCAAGGCAATAATAAAGTAATAATATTGTATTCTGCAATGTACACAGCTCTGTACGCGCACAATACCTGTAATAAAGATCCCTACTCTAGAGGTAGTTATCGTTAAGTGTTATCTTTATCTTAAAGAGAAAGACTAATAATATACAGTATTTACAAGAGACCCTATCTATGACGCGTCACGGCCCAGTCTCGTCCAGACTGGCTCTCATCGTGGTATGGTACGGCGTCTCTGGTTCCTCTCCGGTCGTAGGCGTAGCCCCGGACTGTATGGAACATCTACCGTGTCTAAGGTTACACGGCCCAGTTCATCTAAGCGTTATTAATCGTCTCTGGAATCCTCTCCGTATCACTGCCTCTCCTAGCAGTAGCCCTTCGGCGGCGTCGGTCCGTACAGCACACCACAGCGTCTTCGGCGGCAGCCCCTTTCGGCTCGGCAGACCTCACGTCTTCGGCGCCGAATTCGGCCCGACCCCTTTCGGCTCGGCACTTCTCTGTTATCGGCGGCCCGAATTCGGCGACCCGTCTTCGGCCCGGCAGACTTCACGTCTTCGGCTCGGCCCGAATTCGGCGACCCGTCCTCGGCTCGGCACACTTCTCGTCTTCGGCTCGGCCCGATTTCGGCCCTCACGGCGTTGACCCAAAGACGAGTTAATAAGCTCAGATTGTCTGCATATATATGTGGTAATCATACCCTGGTCTCGGAGGTGTATTATTACCTTACAGTGTAATGTAAATTAATATCAATGATTTGTAATAGAATTCAAAGACTTGCGGCAAAGCATAATTCGAGCCCTGCGGCAGTGTAAATATGTACAATGGATGTAAGCTTGTGTTATCAGTTATCCCTAGTCGAGGCCTGTGAATAACTAGTGTAGATGATTGTGATTAGATCTATTCCGTCCCTAAGGCCGACGATCTGGTGTCTGTGTGTGAGTATATGTAATCATGTAACATGGTATTTGTCTGATGGGCTGCAATGTGGGATAGTTGGTGCTCTGTATTCCCCGTTGATGGACATCTCGTCTTCAGATACTGTGCGTGTTAGTATCTTATCCCCGTCTGGCGGTTCGTCTCGTCATCAGATACTGTGCGTGTTAGTATCTATTATCCCCAAGCTATGGCTTAGCTCTCGGCTTTCCAACCCTTCGGCAGATGGTTCGGCGCTGTTTCGGCAGTCAATTCGGCACTTTCGGCACTTTCGGCGCATTCGGCGCATTCGGCGCATTTGCGGCGATCCTGTCTCTGTGCTCTTCCGCACGATGTGCACCCGCCGATCGTCTGGGACAGATTGCCGAACGTCCATTTCTCCGCGTCTTATATAGGCTCTGGCTCCCATAATCCTTTGCGCGCCCAAACATGGCAGCCCCCATAAAACGAAAGTGTAGACTCAGGCGGTGTTGGATTTCGTGTCAGATCAACAGAGTTCGACTTCTCTCGCCCGGTTTCGATGCAAGATGCGTGTCAGGGACATTTACACGTCACTCGCTGAAAGTTTCAGCGCACAGTTAATACAGGTAAGTCGAATATCCACCATTGTCGGTCCATTCACAATGCTATTTACACTGTCAGCATTAGATCGAAAATAACATTCTCCAGGTCACGGGCATTTTCGTCACACTGTGAAATTGTCCTCGTTCTCTGTCCGTCGATTTGCCGTGGAGCTTCAGTGGATAAGTACTTTCATTGAAGATGATTTGGATTTTTTAGTGAGTTTGGTAAAGTGTTGAGGATCAAGCGGGTGAGAGCACGGTTATTCGAGTTAAGGGAAAGTGGGAAAAGTGTTATTGTTGGCAGATACGGATCAGCTGGACGCTTTGTCGTATTGGGCGAATGGACGAGGGCAAAGTTCCGGTCATACAATGCAATGTTTTCCTGGTGCCACTCTTTTGAGCATGCACGTCGTCTTTGCAAAGTCCTATTCTGTCGGAGATGTCAGGCTTGGCATGACTGCTGTGCTGTGTGACAATCGAGAGGTGAGCTGACTGTAAACATTGTAAATGTGGATAAAACTCCAGTATCATATGCATCTGTTACGAAGATATCGGTTGGAAATAATGGAGGTTAGAAGTCTGGAAGCATGGGAGGTGAAAAGATGTAGATTGTTGAAGGATGATGAAGTAAGGGCGGTGAGAAGTATGGAAGGTGAGAAGATGCGGACTGTTGAAGGGTCATGAAGTAAGGGCGGTGAGAAGTATGGGAGGTGAAAAGATGCATATTGTTGAAGGGTGATGAAGTAAGGGCGGTGAGAAGTATGGAAGGTGAGAAGATGCGGACTGTTGAAGGGTCATGAAGTAAGGGCGGTGAGAAATATGGAAGGTGAGAAGATGCGGACTGTTGAAGGGTCATGAAGTAAGGGCGGTGAGAAGTATGGAAGGTGAGAAGATGCGGACTGTTGAAGGGTCATGAAGTAAGGGCGGTGAGAAGTATGGAAGGTGAGAAGATGCGGACTGTTGAAGGGTCACGAAGTAAGGGCGGTGAGAAATATGGAAGGTGAGAAGATGCGGACTGTTGAAGGGTCATGAAGTAAGGGCGGTGAGAAGTATGGAAGGTGAGAAGATGCAGACTGTTGAAGGGTCATGAAGTAAGGGCGGTGAGAATTATGGGAGGTGAGAAGATGCGGACTGTTGAAGGGTCATGAAGTAAGGGTGGTGAGAAGTATGGAAGGTGAGAAGATGCAGACTGTTGAAGGGTCATGAAGTAAGGGTGGTGAGAATTATGGGAGGTGAGAAGATGCGGACTGTTGAAGGGTCATGAAGTAAGGGTGGTGAGAAGTACATGTATGGAAGGTGAGAAGATGCAGACTGTTGAAGGGCGATAAAGTAAGGGAGGTGAGAAGTATGGGAGGTGAGAAGATGCAGACTGTTGAAGGGCGATAAAGTAAGGGAGGTGAGAAATATGGGAGGTGAGAAGATGCAGACTGTTGAAGGGTCATGAAGTAAGGGAGGTGAGAAGTATAGGAGGTGAGAAGATGCAGACTGTTGAAGTGCGGGGAAGTATAAGGGAGGTGAGAAGTATGGGAGGTGAGGAGATGCGGACTGTTGAAGGCGGGGAAGTATAAGGGAGGTGAGAAGTATGGGAGGTGAGAAGATGCGGACTGTTGAAGTGCGGGGAAGTATAAGGGAGGTGAGAAGTATGGGAGGCGATAAGATGCGGACTGTTGAAGTGCGGGGAAGTATAAGGGAGGTGAGAAGTATGGGAGGTGAGAAGATGCAGACTGTTGAAGTGCGGGGAAGTATAGGGAGGTGAGAAGTATGGGAGGTGATAAGATGCGGACTGTTGGAGTGCGGGGAAGTATAAGGGAGGTGAGAAGTATGGGAGGTGAGAATATGCAGACTGTTGAAGTAAGTCTCCTAAGAGATTGCTGGACAGCGATTGATTTGTTTTAAAATTCTGCTTTTACATACGTTTCATTATTAGCTTTTTTGGTTTGTTATTTTTCTTTGATACAATTTGATATTGCTTGTCGCTATATAATTGAAATACTACTATTGTTGAACGCGAAATCTAATTCTCCATCTCCTGGTTTTTGAGGTCAAGTTACATGTTAAAAATATAACCAATGTTATTAGCACAGGTCCGTGGCTAGGTGGGGGCCTGGGTTCCGGCGAGCCCCTCTTTTGGGGAAAAATAATGCTTTTTGATAAAAATGCCATTTCCAGACAGAAGCTGACCCCCTGAGGTGCCCTTTTCTCACACTGCGATCATATAGCGAACCCCCCGATGTGCCCTTTTAATACATTTGTACCACATCTATGCATCAACTTACTGGCTAGAACTTTTCTGGAAATCATTGAAATTAACCTGCATTTTTAACTGTCAAATTATTTGGTAAATGTAGATTTCATGCTGTTAACACAATATCTCTTGGCTCCTGAATTCATACCACATATATACAGCAAGCAATGGACCACAATCCTTTCAAAGATAACCGACCTCAACCTATTTTACTATGTTACAGAATCCTAGGAATCTAGATAAACACATGTCTTGGCGTATTAGAGCCAATCTAACTCCACACTGTATATCGTTATTGGCCATAAATCCATCGAACTTGACCCATCTACGACTTATAGAATGTCATTTTAAACAGAAACGATGTTTAGACAAAATGTTTCTGGTGTTTAGAGGCTAGCTTTTCTGAATGCAAACCATTGATAAAGATCTGCTCGGTGATCAAATCATATTGTACTAGACTGAACTTTGTCCACATTCCTAGGTAGTAGTAGTAAATTTTTTATTTACATCTCACCACAGGTAATACATAAAAAATGATACATGAATGGTTAAGAACAATATTACATGCGCCATTACGTCTAATATCCGCATATAAAGGACATTCTAACAATACATGTTTTCGGATTCTAGCTCATTTAGGCAAGCAAAGCATACCCCTTTTTCTACTGGTAGGTTTTCATATCTACCCGTTTCTAAACGGATATGAGCGACGCCACATCTAGGGCACTCCGACGATTGTCGGCATAAATTGTGATAGATAAGTTTCCGTTTTAAAGTTAGTATTGAATAAACAGTAAGATCTCTGATTTATCTTATGTTGCCATCGTATTCAAAATGCTGAAATTCCAATTTTTCAACCTCGTTTGGTAAACGTATTTGCTGGGGTCGAAATTTACAATACTGAGACCATATGCATCAATATTATTCCAAACCCGAGAAGACCAGTTTCTACATCTATTAGAAGATACCGAATTTGCCCATGCCATTAACCTATAGTAAGTCCTGTTTGTACACATGTCCGAGGTGCGATACCATAGCTTTGCAACTGATTTCCATAGTTTTACAAACGGGTATCCAACCCATATCACCGGAAACTGCTGCATTTGGGGCATACTTGGCCAAACCTAAGAAAATCGCAGGACTCTAACACTATTAATAAAATCGTAGCATAAGATGGAAGCATGGTTAATCTAATCAAAGATCATTTAATTAAGGCGGTTTTACAATAGCAGTAAGGTCTAAGGTGCGGATGCTCTTTCATGACGCAATGTGGGTCGTTTCCATATTTGTTTATCCTACTTATTCTGTCTTTACGGGCAGTATATGTATTCTCCACCAAATCATGCTTGACAGTCGCTTGGAAGATGCCCAATCCAGGTTCGGTTTGAAAGGTAACCTGGTACCAACTTTCTGACGCAGACATCTTGTCATTAAGATCGGGTATTCTCCCGTGTGGGTCATTGTTCCTCTTGAATCGAAGCAACTCTTCGCCTGTGGAGTACTCAACCATCTGCGCTACACGTGCGAAACGCAACGTCTCACACTGCTTTCTGTGAGATTCTGTGAGAGAATTGATCAGTTCTATAGTTTTGTAAACCGCTGATAATCCCTTCTGATCGTTTATGTCCATAGGTCTCCAAGATAAACAAGCGCACCAATGGGGCTCCACAGCTGCGTCTGCACAACTTCTTTCTTTGGGGATTTCCCTGAACAAACTGATCCCCCTCTCCGATGTATTACCCATGTTGATACCCTTGTAATCTATCATGTCCAAGAATGTTGCGTGGATATCAAAGGGCACTGACAGCCGATTCACGTTGGTTCGGAGATTCTTAATTGCAGTCGGGTACTTTTTCTCGAACCAAGACGGGAATGTGAAGCCGAAGTAAGGTAATCTTTCTTCGACTTTCCCTTGGACGGTCATTCTCCATTTGTCAAAGCGGGCCCCGTGGTCGCTCATCAGTATCAGCAGCGTGTTATTTAGGTAACCAGCTTTGTTCATTAAACGAAAGAAAGCCAACGTGTCTATGTCCGCGTGCTGTATCATGTTGGAATCTTCGTGGCTATATTCTCCAAAGAAAGCAAAGGAAAACTTTCTCTTATCTCCGTACATTAAGAAAGCGTCTCGAAACCAGTCAAGATGGTTCTTCAATCTCCGTACTGAACCTAAACAGAGATGTTGGAATTTTGAAAAATGTTCCTGGGCCGCAACGTAGAACGGCCTCATATAATGGTCGACTGGTGGTTTGGTGAAGCCCATCATTCGGGTGGTAAAGGTTCCAATATTGGGTTGGTCCTCTGCCCATTGAGTCACATAGCCTATATCTTTGAACTTGTTCCAGATCCATGGATGATCATCGACTGGCTTCGCACCACCAAACCCCCGTCTGGCTTCTGGTAACTCGATTTCTGTTAAGCCAGTGAGGATAGGTATGAGATTTTGGGGAGTACCATCTCCCACGATATTGTATCCCTCGAGTTCGATACCGTTCAGAACTGACGTGAAATAGGAGAGTGTCTTCGGTATTTTCCGCTTCGCAGTTAGTCTTGAAATGGAGTCGAATCCAACTATGAGAACGTCCAATCCCATCGCTCCAGCCGGTAGAGAACGCTGCCGCGAGCGAACGTGTGCATCCGCGTTGTAAGATATGCCTGAGTGGAAATTGAAATAAGTCTTGCCGTCTGCTGCTGTGCACTTGACTTTGAAGAAATCACTCTTCAACTGTGTGCCATCAACCATGGGTTGGATATCTTCGTCGTTTATGATGCTGAAGTCGTTGCGAGCTTGAAAGGGTGTATATGTACATGAAATGTTTCCGTGTCGCTTCAGAGAATCCTTGGAAATCCTGAATGTACCGTTATCCACGAATACCCAGTTGGTTTCCGGGTCGCACACTAATGGTTTTATGTCCTTGAAAAAATGGTCAATAGAAGGGTGATGTAGTTCCAATTTAGGATGCACGCAAACTTGCGGATCACTTTTCAGCTTCAATGACTCAATTTCAATATCTCCTTTGCCAGTGGTCGTTCCCCAGGGAAGCTTCGTAAACAGCGCAGTTTTATGCAGGAGCAACAGTACCATTACCAGACAAATCACCTTCCAAAGGAGACGCCGGCGACATCTGTAAGTGTATTTTAGTATTCTCAACATGGCAAATCTGTATCATGTAGCCTGCAAAGATATATACCCCGACATTTAATCTTACCGTTACTTATATACATTCATTGATAACATAATTCCAATACAATAGTCAGATCCGACATACAATAGCCAGCCCTCGTCCATGAAGAATTCTTGCATCCATAATCGAAATACATGATTCATAGGAGGCTACTGGCAATAAATTTAAGCAGGTGGAAACATCATTCTAGCAAAGGCTAGTAGCTCACAACAGAATAACCTGTCAGTTTACAATGATGACAAGACAGCATGATAACGTCACTTCCGGTTCAAATCATCCAAAACGTAGTCTACACTTTGAGTGGCTCATTTGGCACAGGATAAGCCCACCCAATCCCATTTGACTGAGTTTTCCGCATTTTTGTTTTTCTTTAAGAATGTTTTTTATTCGGGAAAGTCCCAGTTTTATATCCATCCACCCGTCAAGTTACCCAAAGTGACCTCTCACGTTGTCATGGCAACCCCAGGCACAAGGTCAGCTTTCCCAGCGCATTTCCGCTGAAGTCCTCTCTCGTTTCACGAATACTCGGAGATTTATGCTTTCCATGCTACTGACTTTACGGATGGTCGAGATTGTGGAGTAATTTTTTGGAACAGGAGGTCTCCAACAAGAAATCAAAGCTGATTAAGAGAGTTAAGCAATCGCTGTTGAAAGATTTGTTGGGAAAAGTATTGATTGATCCCAGAGAAGGACACGATTTATCTGGTCCAGCCTTGGATTTTAAATTCACTGGTTAGGAAACAGCGGTTTTTTCTTTGATGTCTATCTACTCCGGCTCACCTTGAGTTATATTTGAATAGCCCCTGTCCGACCTTGAAATAACAGTCAATAGCCGTCTCGAGATTTAGCGGTTGCGTGTTCTGTCTTTATCCACCAGAGTCGTTGCCACCACGATGTGGACATTACTTCATGTGAGTAATCACGACAGGCATTTCGAGTTTCTCTCTTGGTCTGTTTAATCTGGAAGATTTATTTAACAATCACAAAAAGTTTCTCAGGGAAAGAGGTATTTGTCTTCCAACCAATCATAACAACATACCAAAACTATACTGGACTCCCAAAATGCATAAATCACCAATCAAAGCTAGATTCATAGCTGGTTCTAGAAGCTGCACCACCAAGCTTCTTTCAACCCTATTGACGAGGGCACTTCAGGGGGTATTCAGGAGCATTTTGGGAAAGGTATTGAGCCAGTATTTCTAAGAACTCTGGCGTTGAATGTATGTGGATATTGAAAAACTCAAAATGTCTTACGGAAGAACTTGATGCTAAAGGTCACATACCGTACAGACATGTATCCACATGGGATTTCTCGACTCTCTATACTACAATCCCTCATCAGGACCTTATTGACCGTCTAAGTTCATTAATAGTATCTGTGTTCAAGAAAACTGATCGTAGGTATATTAATGTCGGAAGCCATAAAGCATTATTTAGCTCTACTACATACAAGAGATATCATTCATGGGATGTTTCTTTGTTTATAGAGTTGCTCGAATTTCTCATTAAAAATACCTATGTGAAATTTGGCAACACAATATATCAGCAGCATATAGATAAACAATGTAGGCCTATAACTTACTTTGCCCGTCAAATAATTATAATAAAGCCGGAACACCGTACAATAGTGTTTGACATCTACTCAAGAGGTCACAGCATTGTCTCAGCGGGGTTTTTATCCAGCTGCGAACAGGGGATTAGCGTGGCTCAAGCAGGGGAACACAGCGCTGATTGGTTTTTGGCCGTTTTCTCCGTTTAGTTTTTCGCCAAAAAGTGTTTTTTCTCGTTCTAATTTCTCTCTTGTTATTTGATGTACAAACAGGAACTTTGGACACAATATTCCAATCATGTAGATCTTCAAAATTATGCCTCAAATTTTATAAGTTCGGCCCTGTTAATGAATTATTTATGATTTAGTCGAGTTTTTGTAGATTTTTTTTTCAATCTTTCAACTTTGCACGACGATAAAATAACTTCTAGGCCGTAACTAAAAAAACTGAGGCAACCTATTTTTATTCAAATTGTAAAGTTCGTTATTCCAAAAAAACAAGTTTGTTTCATGAAAACTGAGAGTTATTATCGCGTGATTTTGAGGAATATACATTTCTAAATGACGTCATTTATCTTTAAATAAATCGATTCTTGTAATAATTTCGAGAAAGTTATTTATTTATCTAAATTCCTTGAATCAAGGGCTTTCAGGAAATGTATAGTTTGTATGGATATAAAAAAGCACTGCGCCGTCATTAAGCAAAATTATGATACGTACACGTATGCAACTGGAACCCGATACAGTAACCTTAAAATAACTGAAGTGTACGGTGCCAGGCCATTGTCCACTGCGCCGGAATGGACCTAACATGTCCACCCCAGACCTGCCTGAACTTTTCAGCAAGAGTCACCTGATGGCCTCGAGACCCCACCCATCCTGTTCTACATCGCGAGACAGAGCAAACAAGGTATCACACCCCATACCGAAAATGTCCATAAGTGGGTGCCCAACGTGCCAGCTCTTTGTCCACTGCGCCGGGTAGAACACTCAACTGTACATGTGAGTGACGTCATCCGTGACGTCATCGAAACCGGAAGTGAGAGTTGACCGGGAAGTGACCTCTGGCCCTGACGTGAGCTTTGACCCAGAAGTGACATCACGGATCCGTCACGCTTCACCCGCATTTTTCCTATGAATTTGCCGTTTATATACTACTACTGCATAAGCTGACTAAGCAATGGTCGGAGATAAACAGAGTCGAAGAATGGTGATTGAAAAGTGACAGTCAATTATTGTATTCTGTGAGTTGTACATGTCTTCGTAAGATGCATTTGGTTGTCTTCCTTAAGGGGATTAGTGTACATGAAAAGAAAATGATAATTTTTATTCTTATCCCATGTAATTGTGTATATTACTGTTTAAGTGTGTTCCTTTTTCTCTACTAGATAACATATATATATATTGTGTGTTAACCCTATCTGGCCTGGGCTAATTGAGACCTGTCTAGGCCGGAGAGGTGGGGGGGGCATTTATTTTTCTTATCACTTGAGCTAGGGTACTGAAACTTTGAGTCAAGCTCTACCAGAAAAATGTAAAAGAAAATCCAAGTTGGCCACTGATTTTCAAAAAAGACATTTTTTGTTCGTTTTTTCGGTCAGATTTTTCGAATTTTTTATTCGTAAAGCAGAAATTTGAAGAAAAATGACGTAAACATCACTTTTTTGGTACTTCACGTTGCTGCCATCTTGACTTTTCCCATGATCCTGTTCTCGGGGGGTTTTGCGAATAGGCTCAAGATGAGTCAACATGAGAAACTAAAAAGAGCGAGATAAGAATGATTCTTCAAATTTCACAGACATTATTGTTGGCTCACGGTCTATTACTGATAGCTCTGACTTCAACAGAAACTTCGTAATTTCAATTTTGAAATCCCAGTTCTTCTGCACGTGATAATACATGTACTATATAAACTCGCTATATGTTTTTATATAGTTATGACAGCACTGGATTACGCATTTTTTGAGCGATCGCCAGATAAAAGTCGGAGTAACCTAGGAAAATAATTCACTTTCACATCGTCTCGTGAATGGTACGCCCCAAGACAGGGTATTTAGTTCACTTTTGTTCAATGTGCTTATCAACGGTCTAGCCGAAGTGTCACATTAATCAAACCACCCTGTGTTTGAACAGTCGCTTTTGTTAACTTAAACTTCAACTTTATTTCACCCTGGTCACGTTGTGACATAAGAGGTTACAATATGTACAGCTTTGAGAACCTGATAGGGTTTGATACAAGGCCGTAGACAAGTTTTCCGATTTGGGGGGGGCTATACTATCACAGCACAATAAGGCGAGGGTCCAGGGGCCGCCTAGGCCCCGGAACAGGGGCCGCCTAGGCCCCGGAAGCTCCAGGATCCCAGATGGCTGGAGATGCGTTCTTGGCATAATAACCTATTTTTTTTATCTTTTTTCTTTTGTTTTGTGTGTCGGTATTTTCTTTCCAAGTTTATTAAACCTCAAACTTGGTCAACACAAAAATACCTTGTGCAAACTAATTAGCTCAGCGACATATCCAGGTTGTGGTTTTGGAAGAAATACGTGTTTTGTACATTTTGGAGGGAATTTATATGCATAACCATGCCTCGTTTCCTCTGCTTGACCACTTTCCCCTCTGACAAACACGCAGTGGGGAATATGTATTTGACAAAAACATGTCTATTTTTTTTTTGTCTTGCAAATATTTGGGGGGGCTATCCCCCCCCATGCCCCCCTTGTCTACGGCCATATGATATGATTTAAGTGTGTACTTGAGAGATGACTTGGGGGCCCTATGTGCTACCGTGGGAAAATTTATATAGCAGTCTCTAATTGACAGTGGGTACTATTAACTTTCCCAGATGTCACCGCTGGTGAGTCATTAGCGTAGCAACTATTATCGCCCTCACTTCCTATTACCCTGGACATTTATCAGCCCAGCAGTACAGCACGAGGTCACCCATTCATGTCTTGACCGGGCTCAAAGTCGCTTAACTTCGGTGATTTTACGAGAACCAGTGTGTCCAACGTGATATGCCGTATCAGGGAACCTTCAAAAGTCCAGTGAAATATACAGCCAAGGGTTCCTGATCGCTGAGCCATCAATGAAAGTCAGCTCAGAACTTGCTGGTAACAAGGCCCTAATGCACGTTCATGCTAAAACTCAAGGCTCTAATGTCAACGGTTCTCCTTATTTTGCCGACGAAAGGATTCGGATGGACTCGCTGACTCACTCATTACCGGACAATTTGCAAATGAGAGCCTACTTCGTAGGAATAACTCAAATTGCCTTGGTAGAAATGAAACTGATCTAGCTGACATACCTATTTTAATCTACGAAGGATATGCCGCATCGGATTGTCCCCCTCAGTTAGATGGAATGTAGGCCTAATTTCTAACCATGCCAGATGTACAATTTTGGTATTTCTCTCCCCTTATACCTTGAGGCAGACAAGCCATAAGGACTAGTCCCCCATTTTTTTCAAGATTTTTAGTCATGATAGCTAGGCTAGTTTAATCTCCCTTCCAGTTAACCTCTTATGAATATTTGGATGGGTCAGTTTGGTCTTTTTCTCCTACACAGCCAAATCTCCACATGTTGGTACCATCTAGTAACTGAATGGTAACCGCAAGGAAGGGCCCGGATCGGTACACCTCAGTACAGTACCAATCACTACAGACCAGTATCCACACAGTACCACTCAGTAACTGGGCAGTACTGATTGGATACTATACAGTACCACACGGAACAGGACTGAACAGTACTAACAGTAACCAACCTGTTACTGCGCAGTACTGTTCAGTTACCTCTTGGAACGAGGCTGTTGCTAACATGTACTGCTCAGTTCAGTTCTGACCTGTGATTACCACACAGGAACTGCATTTGCGTACACTTCGCCATCCATAAGATGGCTTGCGAATCGTGTGTCTCCATTATCGCTGAGCGATATCCGCTACTTTACCTGATTCTGTTCGGCCTTCATCCGGCGGAGAACAGACGCGAGAAATCTGATAAATTACAGGTTTTCATACCACATCTGAAACAGATATTGCCTGGGCAACATCTGAAACAAATATTGCCTGGGTTTGCAAAATATATAGGTATGAATAACTTCCGTATCATACAACAGGTGTGGTGAATCTGTAATTTTGAACAAGTAGGACATCACATGATTCGAAAATGGCGAGTTACGTTGAGGTTTTTACGTCGGTAAACTTTTGCTGATTGGCTGACGAAGTCACATGGTATTGATTTCTGGAAATTCCCTCTTGCAGTTGCCGAAAGTAGGCTGAAAATGGATACACACGATCCTAGGGTCAGTCTTACCGCGTATAGATTACCGAGATGGTTACAGGTTGACAGCAACTGTTCAGTTACAGCTCAGTACCTACATGTATGGTGGGCCTTTCCATGCAGTACCATTCAGTAGTGTACAGCTCAGTACATGTCTGTGAAAAATTGCCTGTGTATTTTACTCTGCAAAAAAACGCTGAAACATATGCCACCTCGAGTTGTCCCCCTTACTTAGATATGTTATTTCTATACCAGTCAAGGCTCAGCCTTAACCCTCCATCAAAAAACCGGCTGGACACTTCTTAATTAGAGTTTATACATCAACACACTGGCAACTTCTATGTTATGTCCTAGAATTACTACTAACCCACACTGTTGGTTCAAACCATACTAACTAATAATTACTACGTTGCTATAGTACCATAGTAATTATATTGTTTTGTTTGCCATACTTGTACCATTTTACGAGTCGTCCAATAAACATATTGTATTGTATTGTATTGTATTGTTTTGTCAAGGAAAACTTGATCGTTTGTACCAGGCCTCGTTCTTGAGACTTACACATATTAAGTCAATCACAACACGTGTTAAAACAAACTACACACTTCACGCATGCACTTGTTCGACCCAGAAAAAACCCCGTAAGTGAATAGCATGTATTGTACCTAATAAGTCAGACGAGAAAATTGACCAAGGAACATGTGGAGAGAAACAGCAAACTGATATGTCTGACATGACTATCTTGAGAAATGACTATCGACTCAAGGGGGATTATATGGCTCGTCTGTATCTAAGCAAAATGGAAGAGAAATATCAAACGGGCCTATTAGAAATGACGTATATCCCAGTGGACTACTCAATGTGACCTGTCTGTCTGGAAGCAAAACCGGAGCGAAATAACAAACTGATAAGGCAAAACATTTCGAAGGAGTTAATAATGATATTCCATCTAACTAATGGGGACAACTCACTGTGACGTATCCTTCGCAGAATAAAATAGAATACCAACCCATCATTCTCGTCTCGCGAGACTCCCTACTGCGAGAAAGAGTCTCACGTGTAAATGGGAGCCATCCCCCCAAAATTTGGGGGGTGAGTAGGCGGCGTATGATTTTTACCGTCTGTATCCGGCTTGTCATTGACCTGCTGACTCCGCCGAGTTAGAAGCGAATTCGCCTCTTTCTCAAGTGTCGATCACATGACCTGCTGGGTGAGTTCCGGTCGTTTGGCGTCGTAAGATTTGCATGGAGCACGCTAGTTTTTCGTTGACAGCGTCTGTTTCATAGCAGGCACGGCGGAACAGGGGGGGCCGGGGGGGCCATGGCCCCCCCAATATTTTCAGCAAAAAAAAAAAAAGAAACAAGAAAAAAAGAAACAAGAGAAAACAGGCAGAAACAGATAAAAAAAAACGATACAGCGAAAAACCTATATCTGTATTGAATGCAGATTTCACTTTTCAATAAGCCTGAGGGGCACCCTTGTTCATTCCATAATCCGAATTAAGTCATGGTTCGTCTGTCAAATTCAAGCCATGACGGATAGCTTACACTACAACGAGTATCAGCCACTTCAACAGGAAATATTTGTGAGCTTATGATCTCTCCGAACATGCCCATGTTTGAACGAATTAAGTGCCAATCAATGTCTCCATCTGGTTGCTTTGAAGTCAGATGTTTGTAGGCTATCCGAGATTTTTTTTTATATCTAAGACACGCCCTCATGTTGTTTCCTCTCGGATTTCAAAGAGTTTGTCCTTCAGCTTCTTCTCTACTTAGGGAGCTTCTTGAAATAAGAACATGAGTTCCTTGATAGGAATGGCATATGATGGTTGGGCAAATCGGATACACCATGACCAGTGTGGTGTTCTGATCTGGATGGATTAGAGTTCCAATTGGAATGGCCATTCCCCTCTTGTTATGGTATAGCCATCCTTTGTCTCCCTAGCTCCAAAAAGTATGTCATGGAGTTTCCAGGAGTTCCAACTCGGCGCAGCATGTCTCTCAGTTCCTATAGCATGCCCCAATTTCAAGAAGCTTCCTTAAACTGAGCTTTAATCTGATTAAACGGAGATTCCACGCAGGTAGCGTATTGCCCCAAAACACCCTCCATTCATTGGTTGATACTTTAAACGGACAGTTCCAGTAATAACTGTACAGCCCTAATCGGCCTACAAGGCCTGGTATGGAGATAGGAGTACCGGTATACAGAACTTTATCATGGAGGATGGCTCATTCACACTCATAAGTTGACCTGTGTTCGACTCGCCAACAAGCATGACAAGCAGAAAGTATCTGTATTGTTGACATGATTAAAGCTTGATGAATCTTTTGATTGAAATGATATATATTTAACATTTAATTTATTTCTACTTCCGAACATTCTCATTTTCTTGACGGGGAATATTAAAAAAAATGAGAAACAACAAAACAGGCAAAATATACAAAGATTACACATATGAAGATTTCTTGTTTTATTACTCGGAAATACGCTAGAACGCGTCTCCGGCCGTCTAAGACCCCTGGAGCTTCCGGGGCCTGGGCGGCCTCTGGACCCTCGCCTATTTGTGCTGTGATAGTGGCCCCCCCAATCACCAATTGCTTCCGCCGTGCCTGCATATGAGTGAAAATTATACAAGTTGTCTTGCTTGAAAGCTAATGCATTTCTGAAATATTATCTACCAGAATCAAACTGCAAAACTTTGTTTTAAAAAAAATTCCCATTGACTTCAATGTTATTTTCGCGACCGTCAAATCTCCCGCAGGTTACGTCCCATATGCAACCTGTAACCATTTCGGTCATCTATACGCGGTAAGACTGACCCTGGGATCATGTGTATCCATTTCAGACTACTTTCGGCAACTCCTAGAGGGAATTTCCATAAATCAATACCACGTGACTTCGTCAGCCAATCCGCTAAAGTCTACCGACGTAACCCCAACGTAACCCGCCATTTTCGAGTCATGTGATGATCTACTTGTTCAAATTTACAGATCTACCACACCTCTTGGATGATACGAAAGTTATTCATACATATATATTTTGTAAGCCCAGGCAATATCTGTTTCCGAGGTATGTATGAAAACCTGTAATTTATTAGAGTTTTCGAGTCTGTTCTCCGCCGGATGAAGGCCGAACAGAATCCGGTAAAACACCGGATATCGCTCCGCGATAATGGAGACACACGATTCGCAAGCCATCTTATAGATGGCGAAGTGTACGCAAATGGTCCCATATGCCGTCGGCCGGAACTCACCCAAAAATGTACCACGTGACTGCACTTGTGCAACTCCCGAATTGCTAAACATAACGTGGGCTATATAATTGGAAAATGACTCTTTCCGTTTCGGAGCATATCAATCGCGAACAAATTATTGTCGGTATGTATACTTGGCCGTGAAAGCGAGTTATCTAATACAGGAAGTAGTTCGTACAGTTCCGATCCATTCTCAAAGAGAGCCGTGTCTACCGCAAGACGGTACATCTTCGGAAAATTTATCCCGGGTTCTTAGTGTGACATGTACTTGATCAGGGCAAGGCAGTTGCAGCATTTCTGTTCTTCATTCACTACATAGTACTGTTCACACGCCCTATGACATGTACTTTTGTTGCTATCATTATGCAAGTTTTGTTGTTAAAAAAATAAAACTGAACGTTGAACTTTATTTATGGCCTACTCGTTTGAAGCAGCAGATATAAATTTAGTTGACCTAGATTCTGCATTGAAGATCAACCATTGAAACACGGAAAACAACGAATTACGTCAATTATACCGTATTTTCGCCTGCATGTTGTCTGATCGTACTATTCTTGTTTATCTGATGATGCTAAACAATAATGATCTTGTGATCTTTGGGTTAGGTCATAAATTTTCTGAAGATGTACCATTTTGCGTGTCTACCGGCGGGAGAATAGTCCCGGTCGAGCGAGTGATGTCATGCAGCCTCGCTTTGAGATTGGAGATTCAAAAATGTCACCAGTTTACATGAGAGTCGCTTTGGTCTCCCGCGGGTAGACACGGCTCTCTTTGAGAATGACCAACCCATATATAGGCTCCCAACCCATATATTCAACACAGGGCTGACCGGAGGAAAATCAAACTGGTGTATCTCAGGGGCGTCGTTAGGGGGGGGGGGGCGTCCGGTGCGACCACCCCCCTCTTGGACGCGCCAAAAGAAAACAAGTAAAAGCAAAAGAAAAACAACAACAACAACAACAACAGAAAAAACAGAAGAAAAAAAACGAAAATAAAAAAGCTCTGTTCATGAGACTCCACCTTCGACGGATACAGCGGGCGAAGTTACCATTCAATTAATCATTAATACTAACTCGTGTGTTTTTTCCTTCTGCTCGATGCTTGTGGATTTGATAATGAAGCATCGGCTGCCTCGGTCTACCGTTTGCGAAGTGCAAAATGGGTAATAAACTGAATGTTGTATATGTAAGCTTTGCTGAAGGCTATACTATACATTCACGATATTTCATTTCCGGAATATATCAGTTTTATTTTTTTTCTAGTGAGTATTTTACCATGGCCACGTTTTAATTTCCAGAATGATCAGTTTCATTTTTCTAGTCAGTATTTCACCATGGCCACGAGATATAGTCCATGATACAAAGTTTGATATTCTACACAGTATTATTGTGATATTTTCAGCGAAAGTTTTATGCACACATCATGAAATGACAAATGGATCAGAAAGGGATATGATGACGTTTAGTTTTAATCATTTTAACACGGTTAGCCTACGAGGTATATCGGCCCAAAGCATTATTATAGTGTTTCCAAGATGACAAGGACAATAAAATATAATACTGATATTTGACAAATGATGTGTTAATTTAATTGTTCGAAATCGCTCAGAATGCATCCATCTAAGGTCTCAGAGCTGTATAATATAACCCTAAATCTGCACACATTATGTTCAGATTTAATTCCGGGAAAACGCATCTCTGGCGATCTAGGACCCCAGAGCTTCCGGGGCCTAGGCGACCCTTGGACCCTCGCCTAAAGTGCTATGATAGCCGACCCGTTTGAAAAATCCCATGTATCTAAAACTTCAAAATCGAATCTCGCGAAATGATATTCTGCCTATCCAAGGGGAACTGCCCAATATGACTTGTCTGTCTCTAAGCTAAATGGAGAGAATACCAAACAAGCATGTCTGACATGGCTATGAATTCAGTGGAGTTGAACTGAAAATGGCACTCTTTTCTTTCTCTTTTTTTCTGTATGGCATTGAGGTTGAGCTATTGATATATTAAATTTAATATTAGGTAGAAAATTATTTCCTTGATGGCAGAATTGGCATGGAAAAAAAATCAGTTATCTGCCAGTAACAGATGAAGCGAGGACCAGTATTGGTCAGCAATTCTACGATCTCCATTCTTGCTTCTAATAAATTTATCTGTGACATAGATTTCATTTTTCTCAGGATCACATCAAAAGTAGGAATTTTGTTCTGTGCTTTCATTTGATATATACAATGTTTTATTGTAACGAGTAAGTAGTCCAATGGTTTGTATTGCAGCCCTATACTCATCCTATAGTATTACTTTTTCTAGCGTAAATTGAATTTTTATCCCTGCCGTTCCCAGCCATTTTTCTATTTCAAACTAAATCGGACGAATCACTAAACATTATATAAATAATCGTTTCAGCTGAACTTGCACAGAAAGTAGAAAAATTGCTGACATCAGTATCTGATCTCTGAACAAAAATATTTGTCGTCAAAATTTAATTCACAATTTTATGATGTTACCACTTAAATTTTTCTTCTTATTTTTAATAAATAGATGTTCTGCCATTCATATTTACTATTCATTTTTACTAAATATTTCTTCCAAGATCTGTCTCCCATTTTAAATTGGCAGTTCGCTTTATAAATGCAGGGGATAATAAAGTATCATAGTATGTCCTACAGCCTTTTGCATCCTTTATAAGCTGAGGTAAATGTGCCGGTATTTGTGGACAATATATGTTTGCGCTGTAATCATTTCAATCCCTGTATCTTTTGCTGCTTTTTTAACTACATGACAAAACTCCCATAAACTCCAAATAATTAAAGTCAGTACCAAATGTGTCGTTAGACTTATTAACAGAGAGGAACTTTCCAGATACGTCCAGCAGGTCGTCTACAAATCGCACACCTTTTCTATCCCAGTGTTTATAATAAAATAATTTATTGTTTATTACGAATTTAAGCCATAATAACTCGTTCGAGAATTTACTGGCACAATCAAGGGAGTATTTTTGCTTAAAATCTCCGTATGCTATATCCTACAAGTGGTATTACCATATTCCTTAACGCTGTATTATACCCATCTCTATTATGTTTATGTCCCAAGTATTTCGCCCCATTTGGGAGTCTTTTTATATAGTCTTCTTATCCAGGAAATTTTCTGTGCTTGAATTGTATGGTATATATCAAGCACTTTCAATCCCCCCAATTTCACTGGATGTTTAGCTATTTTTCTCCAAATTTGACCCTGTTTCGAATTCCATACAAATTCGAATATTTTCTTTTGAAATTCCTCAATATCATGGGTGGGTTTGGGAGAGAAGAGAACAGATGATTCAATTTCGATATCACGAAGCTTTTGAAAATAACGATTCTACCTATAGTGGTGATAAATAACGTCGTGACCAGATTTTCATAATAATTTCAATATCTTCTAATTTATCTTTATAGTTTCTCTCAATCATTTCTGCCAAATTTAAAGTAAATATGAGCCGTAGTATTTTGAAGGCATCCTGTTTCCAGTCGAGGTGCCATTTTGTTTTATATTTAATATCAGAGTACTTTTTGGAACCAATCAAAATAATCCTATAGTTTTATCGGCGTTTATTTTCAAATCTGAAATTTTTTCGAAAATCTCTAAAGTTCCGAGACATACGTTCTGAGAACCATCTAAAAATATGGTATCATCAGCATATTGTGGTAATATAAATTTATGATCTCTTACTTTAATTCCCCTAATGGTTTTATTGTTTCTGAGCATAATTGAAAGAATTTCAGCACACAGCAAAAAAAAGCTGAGGTGAGAGTCTCCCTGACGACAGCCACGGGTAATGTCAAAGAAATCAGAAGCATGCCCATTGACGATTAGACACGACTCTGCATTTTTAGCCCACCATCACCAGATGGTGGGCTGTTCAAATCGCTTTTTGTCCGTGGTCCGTCGTCCGTCCGTAAACAATTCTTGTTATCGCGATTTCTCAGGAACTGCTGCATGGATCTTTCTCAAATTTGGTACACAGGTTCCCCTTGGGGTCTAGTTGTGCAAGATACCTTTTATGGTCCGATTCGAAAATCCAATATGGTCACAGGGCGGCCATCTTGGATTTCCCCATGAAAACCTGTTATCGCGATTTCTCAGGAACTACTTCATGGATCTTTCTCAAATTCGGTACACAGGTTCCCCATGGGGTCTAGTTGTGCAAGATACCTTTTATGGGCCGATTCGAAAATCCAATATGGCCACCAGGCAGCCATCTTCCATTTCCCCATGAAAATTTGTTATCGTGATTTCTCAGGAAGTACTGCATGGATCTTTCTCAAATTCGGTACACAGGTTTCCCTTGGGGTCTAGTTGTGCAAGATACCTTTTCTAGTCCGATTCGAAAATCCAATATGGCCACAAGGCGGCCATCTTGGATTTCCCCATGAAACATTGTTATCGCGATTTCTCAGGAATTACTGCATGGATCTTTCTCAAGTTTGGTACACAGGTTCCCCTTGGGGTCTAGTTGTGCAAGATACCTTTCATGTTCCGATTCGAAAATCCAATATGGCCACCAGGCAGCCGTCTTGGATTTCCCCATGAAACTTTGTTTTCGTGATTTCTCAGGAACTACTTCATGGATCTTTCTCAAATTTGGTACACAGGTTCCCCTTTGGGGTCTAGTTGTGCAAGATACCTTTTTCGGTCCGATTCGAAAATCCAATATGGCCACCAGGCAGCCATCTTAGATTTTCCCATGAAACTTTGTTATCGTGATTTCTCAGGAAGTACTGCATGGATCTTTCTCGCATTTGGTACACAGGTTCCCGTTGTGGTCCAGTTGTGCAAGATATCTTTTTGGCCCGATTCGAAAATCCAATATGGCCACCAGGCGGCCATTTTGAATTTCCCCATGAAATTTTGTTATCGTGAATTCTCAGGAACTGCTCGTGGATCTTTGTCAAATTTGGTACACAGGCTCCTCTTGTGTTCTACTTGTGCAAGATACCTTTCCTGGTCCGATTCCTAAATCCAATATGGCCATCAGGCGACCATCTTGGATTTCCCCATGAAACTTTGTTATTGCGATTTCTCAGGAACTACTGCATGGATCTTTCTCAAATTTGGTACACTGGTTCCCCTTGGTGTCTAGTTGTGCACGATGCCTTTCCTGGTCCGATTCGAAAATCCAATATGGCCACCAGACGGCCATCTTGGATTTCCCCATGAAACTTTGTTATCGTGGTTTCTCAGGAAATACTGCATGGATCTTTCTCAAATTTGGTACACAGGTTCCCCTTGTGGTCCAGTTGAGTAAAATACCTTTTTTCGTCCGATTCGAAAATTCAATATGTCCACCCTGGCCATCTTGAATTTCCCTTTGAAACATCGTTATCGTGAATTCTCAGGAAATACTTTATGGATCTTTCTGAAAGGTCCCACATGGGGCCTAGTTGTGCAAGATACCTTAAAGGTCCGATTCGAAAATCCAAGTTACGTTTCAAATTAATACGGTATTCCCGAGTTGTGACGTTGCATCACAAGAGTAGGCAGATCAATCGGTGGGACATATTCTATATATTGACTATAGACAATATCCATACCTTCACCGTCTATATCAAGGAGTTCAAATGATTCCGAATTAAAATGTATTTCTTCAAATTTTAAATCAGTTTACTTTAGTCCATGCCATTGCAAGTGAAACCGCCCCACCGTTTCGTCTGCCGACGGGTCGGCAACACGACGGGACGTCACAACTCGACAACTGTAGACTACTGCGTGCTTCGATCCAAGAGATATAATCAGGATTCAGACACTTTCAAAGTTTCAACATTACTGCGCATACCGGATCCCTTCAGTATTAAGTTTTGTATCATCTTACTATTTTCGAGCATGGTATCTTAAAAGAGATAACACAAACTAGCCCAGTAAACAGAACAGAAATAGCATTCGTTCCTCATTATAAAATCTTAAGTATGTTTCATAGCTCATGCGAAAGTGTCAGATTTGTCTTCGCTTCCAGTACCCAATGATGACACGTGCGAAACAAAAAAATACTAAATACTACAAAACGAAGATGAAGGATCCTCTGGACATTCCCTTTCAGACTAACTTTGCTCATTTCACTTGTACTATAACAACCGACGTCAAGTACAGTTTCTAGAAATCTTGAAACTCCTGAAACTTAGAAAGTTAACATCTTGGTGTTTTCCAGTGTCCCTTTCTCGATCTTTTTCGCTCAAATTCGAAATTCTGCAAACAAAATTTCAAATCATTCATTTGTTCTTAGTAACAATGGACAAAAAGATCCTCTTGTTATTAGCTTACAATTATCGGACAATGGTGGGCGCCAAGATCCTTCAGGATCTCTCGTTATATATCAGATTTATCCACTTTTGCATCGACGGACCGAAATTAAATAATACTATTGTTTGATGCAAGTGTGCCCAATCCACTGAATCAAACGCTTTTTCAAAGTCAAGCAGTAATAGCATCCCTGGTGATCCTCGGTATATTGCATTAAATCGTATGTTGATCTTGTGTTTTCATCAATATATCTTCCGGGTATAAAGCCGTTTAAGGTGGGGTAAATACTTTTTACGGGGCTAGTCCCGTAGGGACTAATGGTCCTGTCTTAAAGTGAAGAAAACTTGAGCACCGGCGCTGTGTCTTGCTAACACAGAAAAAGATAGAGTTCTTGCACGACAAGAAAGAGGTCTGAAACTTCCTTCTTTAGCGTGTCCAGGTTTCTGTGTTTTTAATGTTCGTGTATAGTTTCAGGTCTGATATCTTCAAGTTACATTTGTATTTATCTAATTTTATGCGTGTATTTGTTAATTTTCCAGTGGCACACTGGCACTACTTTCCTACTCAAAATATATGTCGTCTGCTAAACCACAGATTTTGAGAGGCGCATGTTGAGTGATTTTGTGGGGCTAACTCATTCTCATTAGAAAGCGTGTCCGGGCAGTAATTTAGTCTTAAATAATACCAGTATAAGTGTAATTCATTTTAGAAAACAATGGGATCTTTCACTTTGCCTGTATTCGTTTACATTTTCATAAAATATGTGTGTTGAGTTACAGTTTGGAATTTTCGCCATTTGAGCTTACCCCTCAAGACCCTCACCATTATCTTTTTATGGTAATTTTCTAAAATCCAGTGGTGGTCAAATCATTTACATAATAATTTTCCTGTATTCAGAAATGTTGTCTCTCCATTCTACTTCCGAAATATTCTTGGAATGTTGCAAGCATTTCCCTGATCTACACAATACGAGCTCTACATATTACATGCACCCAGTGTCTTTATGAAGAAAGGTGACAGGGGAGATAACCCCCACCATAACAACAACATATATTCTCCATACAGTAGTTGGTGTTGATTTGTAATGCCAAGTTATATGTAGAAGGATCGTAACTGTTAAGGAGAGTTAACCTTGTTCCCACAGCCGCGCACAGAAGTTCTTCCTACAGCAATAGGATATATATAACGGCTATATTTAGGAAAGCGTAAAGTCCCCTAGGAACAAGGTTTGCCACAAACCAGTTCTGTTTCTGTTTTCCGCCATCTTTTAAGCTAAAAGTGATTCACGTAAATTAAATCTTCATTTTCTGTCGAACATTTGCACCCGACTGAATTGACAAGTATGATTATAGGTGAATGCACCAGTCCATTTGTCATGCGACCATGACCTGTAGATTGGATCACTTCACATTGAAGCCGGATAACAGCTGCAATGTTATAATGAGGCAACATATGATTGTATATCAGACATGTCGACAGTCCATGGTAGCTACCATTTGTCTTGGCAACAGTCCATTTGACGAATCATTGGCCAAGGTTACACGGTTCACGTCAGTTCGGACTGACCGTATTTTGACCTACCATGGACTGTCGATCGATCTGATGATGATACCATGGACTGTCGTAATATCAGACAGACAGAGAATAAACTATTAATGGTTCATATTCCTCTTAAACACACACACAACTCAAAGGAATCGAGAGATAAATGAGTCAGTGATACATGAAGCAGGAAGTAAGTTCCCACGTGTTCATTTTGTGCTCATTTCCTTGCACTGTAATTCGATGCTAATACCTACCATGGACTGTCCACCAACACCTAAAAACACCTCTCCCCGCAAAAATGTTTAAAAGTTTTGTTAGCTTGAAATAGTAATAACCCTACATTTGGTGACAATATAGTACGATATCTCTCCATCAAAAAATGACTGGACACCAGTAACCATACCTGTCATCGATACGCTGAAAATCGTTCATTTTCGGCTGTGGTCACTGTCGTCTGGTCAGACACACGCCCACGCTTGATAACGGAAGCACCGAAAAACCTACCATTGACTGTGATTTGACAGGTGACCGGCGGTGTTTACCTATAATCATACTTGTCAATTCAGTAGGGTGATTTGTCTACAGGATTATCTGTCAATTCAGCCAGCTGTCAATATTTTCATAACCAGAGATCAAGAGCTTGGTAATTGGTGTCAATCCGGTACCCGTACTTTGGATCTGTGCGGTTTTCGGACTTGGAATGATCGTCGGATAAGTTGACTCTTGTAGCGAATCCATGCGTGTGTCATATCATAGAACAAACAGAGATGTTTTTATGTAATGATTGTGTGTTAAATGCATTTTAGTCTATGCACGGAATGTTCTAAATTGAGGGAACTGGTAGCCCGTGACGGTGAGATAATCTTGCTGGGTTAAATGCATTTTCACATTGAGCTGGTGTTATAAAAACGAACACATACAGGTGAATCTTAAAGGTTATGGTTCAATAATTACGTCCTACTAAGAACACTATATTGGGGTGATATAGCATTAGGGTGACTCGGCATGGTAACAGAATCGATTTCTGTGAGTCATCCCACTCGAGACAGTCCAGGTCAACAGGGATCTGCCAGGTTAAGATATATGAATTACACATATGCAAATACCAAGTGATGAGCAAATATTTGACCAATGGGTGAGCATAAAAATGACGACATCCCGAATAATAGGATAAGCCTTTAGGGCATTTGATCGGTACAAATAGTGGTGATTGGAGTAGAGCGGGGGACTTCTCGGCCGGACACACAGCTGAAACGTAAACTAGTTATACAGGCGTCCAGGTCTCCAAGTATGGACAAACTTGGCATTGGTTAAGAAGTCAGGGGTTCCTCAGGAAGGAGAAAGGAAGCACAAAATAAGGACACAACAGGTCAGTTATGTATATCAATAATTAATTACGGTTAGGGATATGACTCTAGCTTATTGAGTGACTTGAAAGAGGTGGTTAACATGTATTAGTGTTTTGCTATTGTGCTAAAGGAATTTGAGCATATATTGGTGTCAGATAAAAGAAACCTCAAGAAAACGTATTATGTGTCTTTTTGTTAATTTATTTAATCTGGAAGAAAAGTATACCCATGGCAAGGCAGATATCGTTTAAGCCACATCCCCACTCCCAAAGCGCTCGATTTCTGGATACCTCTTTGCAAAGCCAAGCGAGTTAATTTGTGATGCGGAGCCTTCCGGCCTTCCGTATATAGCCCATTGGGGGCTATACAGGGGCACATCGTGAACGGCCACATGGTGCTAGAACCTATTCGGGCAGATGGTGGATTGGTTTTGCGATTTTTGCCGGGACCGTACCAAATTTTAGAGATTTGTTTTAATCCATAAGTCATGATTTCTCACTTGCTATGTCTGCTATTTGTTTTGTTAGTTGTTGCTTTGGCATTGTTTGGTTACACGACGCCAAATGCAATGCTAGCGAGAATTTGTATTGTTAAGGATCGAGTGATGGAGGGGAAGATTTGCCCCGGGGTAATGGTTTACGTGTATTTATGTATGGGAACGTTTATCCGCCCCCTGGTATCACATAAAAACGTTCCTATGATTCATGACGAAAATGATGATAGTTACATTCCTTTGTTAATGAATATAAATGGACCAGATAACATTGTACAAAAAGCGGCTGCCCCTTTAGATCAAGAGGAACTAAATGCGGATATTGGCTTTAATCAGGGGGTAGAGGATGATCTAGCGCAAATCCGCTTTAATGAAAATGTACTAAATAATGTTGTCAAGGGAGTCAAACATGAGGAGCCTGAAACGCCCGTACATATTGAGATTGATCAGGAAATCGCCATGGATATGTTAAATGCCACCCTCCCTGAGAAATTCGGGGGCAGCGCACATGAAGATGCTAGAATTTGGTTACAAAAATTCGAAATCTTTTTGAATTTAAACGATATTCATGATGATCAAAAGGCACAATATTTTCAGCTCTTAACTAAAGATGCTGCAGAAATATGGTGCGCATATTTGCCCGACGCTCAGCGCGAAGACTGGCCACGATTGCGCCAAGCTTTTGAAAATAAATACTTAAACGTAAGACAGATGTTTAATTTGGAGACCGCTTTCTATGCCTTAAAGCAAGATTCGTCGCAGGCGACTGGGGCTTTTATTGATTCAGTGGTGCAGCTGACCTGTCGATTAGGAAAGACGGATGACGTCACTAAATTGCAGATTATCCGAGGTTTGAGACCTGAAATAGGGTGCCAAGTGATAATGCAGAATCCGGCTGATTTGGAAACTACTATACATTGTTCGAAATTAGCGGAAATGGCTACTCAAATGGCATCAGCAAAACAACCACAGGCCAAATTAAAAGTAGAAATAGACCAACTTAAGGAACAGCTAGCCGAAATCAGAACCGAATTACAAACGCGCTGCACAGTTGGCGATCAGTTTAAAGAGTCGGTGCAAAGCAGGTATGTGGACGAATCGCCTCGTTGTGTGCAACCACACCCTACCACTTTTCGATGTGCGACGTGCAGACGAGTGGGCCATTATTCCACTCAATGTTTTAGAAATGTGAATCGGTTGCCAAATTTTACCAGACAATGTCAATTAAGGCCTTATCAAGGTAATCGGCAACCAAACCAGAGTTATAAATATAACCAGAGACCGCGTGAGCATTATCAGGGGTATCGACAGAATGGAAATGTACAAAATAGGCACCCTCAAGGTAAGGGACATTACCAAATTCAAAGCCAGAATAAGGCTTTTGGCAGGTCAAAGCGACACGGAAGGAGAGTACGCCGCTATTATTATGGATCTGGTGGCAGTATGTATTTCTATGACATGAGATGTAAAGACCCAGATATTAAAGTTGGAGATATTGTTTATCTATGGTTACCAGATACCCCTAAACACTTTTCGAAAAAGTTAAATTCGCAATGGGTAGGTCCTTTTAGAGTCGTTACTAAAGTTGGGTTATTGAACTTTAAAATTAGGAATGTTCAATCAAATAAATTGGTCGAGAGTATTGTCCATAGCAACCGATTGAAGAAATGTGTTAATCGCCACGTGAGCCCTACAAAACCTTTGTTGGAACTTGTCCAGATTAAGGATAATGACGTATTTGCTATTAATGAAAATGAGATACCAGAGGATAACTTTGTAATGAAGGGGACTAAGTTAGTCGAACCGTTACCCGTTATCCCTGAAAATTCAGAAGCTATTGTAGTTAGTGTTGAGAAGCAAAATGGAGACGTAGGAGTGACCCCTACGCCCCAACTTAACGAGACCGAACAGGCTCAAGACATTATTCAACCCGATCAAATAGATGATCTGGGATTTTTTGAGAATGTCAGGCAGCCAGTTCAAAACAAAGAAATGATTGTGGACCGAGGATATGTCGTGGGAAACGAAATAGTTACATCCATGATACCTAGGCCAACTGATGAAGAATTACTGCAAAATAAAGTTAGGACAATAGAGAATGTTTTAAAAGGGAAGAAAGATGAAAATGGAAAGATCCATTACTATGTGAGATACGCAGATCAGACAAATAAGAGAATCGGGACTTGGACTCCTGAAAATGAATTATCTGTAGAAGATAAAGAAATAATTACAGAGAAGAATGTACGTATTTTAAGACAAGCTCCGAAAGGGTATGTTTAAAGACTTAGTAAAACTATGACTCACCAGGGATGAATGACTTCTGCTCCTACCCTCGCAGATTAATGTGTATATTAATGAGGGCGGTTGTTGTGTTTTAGTGAGGTGGCAATTCACCTACGAACTAACTATCTGGATTGTATTTTTCCGTTCAGAAAATTTACAAACTAGGAGAGAAAACATTGAACCAAGTGAGATTGAATTAATAGTGGAGGTAATTAGTTGTGTGATAGATTAGAAGTTCCCAAAGATAATTGACAAGTAATGATGATCGGGACCATGGATAAAGGTCTGTTTACGATATTTCAGGGTACCCTGCCCGTTCGTGATAAATATGGAAACACGACATGTTAAAATTATGGGATTAATGAGTTATTACAAGAATGATGAGCGATGAAATATTTAATGAAGAATTTGAATATAAATTAGAGAAGCGAATTAGTGAAATGAAAAGTTAATTTACGAAGTCTGACGACAATGAATCACAACGTATTGATCTGTTTACTGTTAAATATTGATAGTACGGACGTGGCATAGAGGTCTGTAAGAGCATTTGCTGTTGGGCTCTTTACGGGACGCCATATGGGATTAAATAATCACTAAATCATTGAAGAGTGTTTGAGATAAAACAATTTTGATCATACGCTGACGGGTCGCTCCCCCAAACTGATACGATAAAGTTGTAATAATTGCGATGTCGAGTTTGTGAAATATGAATTGAGTAATGAACATATTTGACAATGAGGAATTGAAGTGTCTGATATCTGATGTTTGATGATAGCAACTAAGAGTTGAAATTTCTGGAGGTAGCGTTGCGATAGTAGTGTAACGATATTTAAATCCACGAGACGTGGCTTTGTTCTGTATTTCGCTACGGCGTTGTGCCAAGATCAGTCATTTTATATAGAGAACATGGAATATGATGAAATCGTTTGCACTAACAGTTAGTTGTGGCTCGGTAAATCAGTGTACCGAAAATTAATTGATATAGCTAGGTCGGACAGCCTAATTGATATAAATACTTACATATATGCTTCCCAATCGATACGTGACTTGTGCATGAAAATATCCATGAATAAGTTTATTCCTTGTCCTGAATATTAGAGAAGATTTCTCCTATCCTCAGCGATTGGTTTGTATACTAACGGAGGAAGGTAGCCATATTTTGTTTTTGTGGCCCTCCACAGACAAATTGGCCACCTGATTCGATGGATTCTATTTAATAATTCTAGGGTCTAGGACGAGCGTTTCCTTATGTTACATTTCCTTGCAAATTGACAGATTACGATTACAGATAGTTGTTTGGATTATTGTAAAATTAATTAAACAATATGATAATTATGGGTTATTGTCTGGGAAAGGAATAGTGTGAGAATCTCTAGAAATAAGCGGACGACATAATGTTGAAATTATGAAGATATATGATGACTATGTATTGTTTGATGATGAAATGTGCCCCATAATGATAATTCAGATTTGTAGAAAAAGAAGACCGGGAAAGGCTAGCGTAAGTATAGCCTAATTCTGCTTGTGTTTTGCAGATAAGAGACGAGACTCCGTGAAAACGTTGAAGGTCCAGTTTAACTGTTTGTTTCAATGAGCTAGGGCTAATGATTGAACTGCCGATAGATTGAGTTCCAAATTTTGATGCATCGGATTTGAAGTTTTTTTTTATTGGAATATTCATTTTGCCCAAGGTTAAGGATCTATGTGTACTTGACTATGGTTAGTCAGTTCACATAAAACAAAACAGCGTATGGTCGACAGGTTTTGTTTAGGTCGTTATTGGAGTTTTCCACACGACGTGTGCTACGCGAATATTGAGATATTGTATTATATAACTAGATTTGAGGTTTTATCGGCCGTACGCTCAGTATTTATGAGGTATGAAATGTCTAATTAACAGATTTCGGATAGTGTGAGCCGTTCGTAGGATATGAAAAATATTGGATTTTTGTGGGGTTCATTGCGATGACAACCCATTGGGAACTGATGTTAGCGATTCAGGACTTTTGCAGTTCGGAATATAATTGAGAATACATACTACTGATATTTCTGAGTCAATTGGGACCTTATATATATGGTTATCGATACAACAGAGAGACTAAAATTATACGGAAATGTGAGTATAACGTATTGTTGTGTTTTTTTTAGATTGAGACGAGGATACCTACGCATTTCAAATTCACAAGCATTTAAATTCCACAAATTAACTACTGGCACGAGTCAGTCTGTGGGATGGCGTTGAGTTCACTGCAGGTCCTCAATGTTATTCCATATACATATGCCACTCGCCGATTGTTTCATAGTCTGATAAATGCCCAACTAAGTTATTGAATCCCTCTATAACATAATAAGATCAATGCAATTAATCTCACTACACATGTTTTTCTCTTTCAGGAGACCCTTAGAATAATATTGATTCCTGCGTCTGTCCCACTCAATATGCGGACTGTCCCCCATAAATCAGCTAAATTACTGTCGGGGATTGAAATTAATTCAAATGCCACTGTTATATGGTGTATTCGATTGTCCCATGCGCTTGCGGTATCAGTTGAATATTTGGAATTGTTGACGTCACAAAATATTAGAGATCAAATACAGCGCGACTCATACAAACGTATGGTGATTGGAGTTTGTGCTTGGTTTGCAAACCATAATCGGAAAAAAATTTTGAAGTAGTTTTCCCTTTCGCAATGCAAAGAGTAATTTGAATGATTCCAACGTTTGAGACCTCTTCAGCACAGGAGGATGTGTGTATCGGAAGTCGGTGAAGAGTGAAAGGCTGATCCAGGGCCCGGAATAGTTATTTCTCACTTCACTGAACACGATCCTATATATCAACTAATGAGTCCTGCAAATATACTGTTTTAACAAATTGGCAAGTTGCCCATACATCTCTGTATGCCGAGACAGTCATTTTCGTCTCCTTCTAAAGTCACGTCACTTGATAATAATGTTTTGAATTACATGTATGAAGTACCTTATAGCTTTTGAAAGTGTTCATTACTTGAACTAAGATGCCTTTATTTGACAGGCACTGAAAAATTTAATGATTGTCTTCTTCATACGTATTGATTGAAGCTTTATTCACCAGATATGAAAATATAAATATTTGAACATAGAATATATGACATTTTTATCGTGGCGGGAGTAAAACCCCGAAGGGCTTGTTTTATCCCATAGTAATAGTAATGTTAATTAGTACAGCGAGAGTACAATATGAGAAAGTTAGCGATGAATAAAGACAACATATTATACAGTGACATATATACAAGCAGTATTCTGGAACTAGTTAGCATGATACTCAATTAGAAGCATAGTTACTTATATTTTGCCAAGGACTCTACAAGATAATCAAGGCTATAAAGACTTCTTAGCACAAATATATATAACGATGTACAGAAACTTATAAAAATATAATAATTACAAAGATAATTGATGCATAAGGTATGTAGTAATTTCCCTCTTAAATAGTGATTTGGAGGAGATTGCTTTGAGATCAGTTGGCAGAGTGTTCCATAGACGTGGACCTTTTAATTTAACAGTGTGGAATGTTAGTTGTGAGTGACATAAATGTCGGTATAGGTTCATATGAGAATTACGGGTTGGATATTGATGTATTGCTGATTGCCTCACGAAATAGTAACGATACAAAGTAGGAAGAAAAGCAGAGTGGTGTATAAATTTGTGACAGAATAATAGATTACAATAGTCATTCAATTTAGATATAGGAAGTATTTTCATTTCTTTGAAGAGCGGTGCAGTATGTGTATGTTTGTCGCTTAGAGTAATGATTCTGATAAGTCGTTTTTGTAAGAGGACCAACCCTTGAAGGTGCGATGGATAGGTATTCGCCCATACTATGCTGCAGTAAGTAATATAAGAATAGAATAGTGTGTAGTAAAGAAGCATCAACGTCTTCTTATTAAAACAGTGTTTAATATGATGTATTACACCAACATTTCTCGAGAGTTTGGAGCACAAGTAATCAATATGTGTTTGCCAGCTTAGTTTATCATTAAAATATATACCGAGAAATTTAAAAATGTTGACACGACCAATCTCTTGTTCAGATAGAATAAGTTTCGGAAAGGTTGGTGCAATAGTTCGACTAGGTTTAACAATCATGAATTTTGTCTTTTGAATATTGAGTGATAGTTTATTGCAGGAGAGCCAATCTTTAAGTTTGTTGAGCTCATTAGACATTGTTTCAACTAGTACGGAGACATCTGCATGAGAATATGTAGCACTAGTATCATCGGCAAAGAGGATAATGCTTAGGATATTGGTAGTTTTTAATATGTCGTTGATATAAATCAAGAAAAGTAGAGGACCAAGTATTGAGCCCTGGGGCACACCACAAGTGATTGGTTTAGACGTTGACAAAATGCCATTGAGAGATACACACTGAGATCTAGAGGAAAGGTAACTTCGGAACCAGTCATTAACTGTTCCCCTGAGACCATAATAATTCAGTTTATGTAGGAGAATTTCGTGATTCACGGTGTCAAAAGCTTTCGATAAATCAAGGAATGTAGTTATGCTGAATTTATTCGCTTCTTTTGCTTGAATTAACTGGTCGTACAAAGAAAGTGCAGCTAAACAAGTCGAGTGGTTCGCGCGGAAACCAAACTGGTTAGGACAGATTATATCATTAGTCTCTAAAAAGGTGGTGATCCTATTGGCGACAAGTTTCTCGAGGACCTTGCTAAAACAGGGCAACACAGAAATGGGTCTATAGTTCGAGACGGAATTGCTGTCTCCAGCTTTAAAAACTGGTGTGACTTTAGCAATCTTTAAACTATCAGGAACAATTCCTGTTTGGAAAGACAAGTTCATGATGGAAGAAATCGGGGCAGCTATGTAAGAGGAAACCGGTTTGATTAGTGACATTTGAATTCCGTCAACCCCAGGCGCACCACTCTTTAGTTCGCTGATCGTTTTGATAATTTCTTGTGGTGTGCATGGAGATAAGAGAAGTTCGTTATGGAAATCATCATCAAGATATTGTTCAAATCGTGCGGGGGTGTTTGGAATCTTGGCGGCTAAGTCTGAGGCAACGTTACAGAAGTAGTCATTCATATGATTTGCAATATCTAAAGGATTTGATGTATCATGGTCATGCATTTGAATAGTTTGTGGCAATGTGCATGATTTGCGTTTATGTAATAACTCGTTTATCGTTTTCCAAGTGTTTCTTATATTGTCATTAAATTCGTTAAATTTGTCTCCGTAATAATTTTTCTTAGCGTTTCGCAGGGTGTGATTTAATTTATTACGATAAACTTTGTATTTACTCGTAGCATCAAGGTTTTTATTTGTCAAATGGAGTCTGTAAAGTCTATTTTTCTCACGTATAGAGTTTAAGAGGGCTGGTGATATCCAAGGTTTTAGGATTCGTAATTTTACGTGATGTTTCGTAATAACAGGAAAGCATTCATCATATATCACATTGAATTTCTCATTGAATATCTGAAAAGCAGTTTCGGAATCAATTTGCGATGTTTCTATGTTCCAGTCAGTTGATTTCATTCTGTCTACGAAAGTAGATTTCTGGCTCGAGTTTATTAGCCTATGTTGCGTTTTGATAGTATTTGTGCTCGTTGCTAGTGGACTTTTGGTAACATGGAAGACTGGGAAGTGATCAGAGATATCAGAGAAGAGAATACCAGAGCAGAGATCATCTTCATGGAAATTTGTGAATATATGGTCGATTAGGGTTGCTGAATGTGACTTCACACGGGTGGGTTTGGTTATTTTGGGGAAAAAATAAAATGATTTCATGGTTTCGTAAAATTGTTTTGAGGGATTATGACATTGCGTTTTGAATAAATCTATATTAAAGTCACCGACAATAATGCATTTTTTCTTTTCTGGTTTAAGAGTATTCAAAATATTGAGCAAGTTGGTGTTAAAATGGTCAACATTTTTACCAGGTGGGCGATAGATAATTCCTAAAACAAATGTATCAGTATGTTCAGTGATTTCAATAAATAAGGACTCATATTCTCCATTACAATCAATATGTGAGATGTCTTCACGTATGGAGCATTTTGTTATAGTGTCTCTGATATATAGTATGACACCGCCCCCTCGTTTGTTACTCCTAGAAATTGGAAATGGTTTGTAACCTGGGATAGTATACAACTCTTCTGTGATTGGATCCAGCCAGCTTTCAGATATGCCGATGGCAGAAAACTTAAATTGAAGATCGTGTAATAAACTTAAGATCTCTGTAAAGTGTTTTTTGAGGCTTCTAGCGTTAATATGAAGGACTGAGAAGGAATTGTCTTGTGAGGCGAGAGACATTAAAACTGATCGAGCTTGTTCTTCAAAGTAATAGTTAGATTGGTGGGTGCTGATATGGTTAAAGTGAGTATTTTCACTCTCCGTCTCATCTGTTATATAATTAGTGCTTTCCGAAATATTCAGTTGTAAGGGGTTAAAACACATGTTCTCGAATCCAGCCAATAAAGATTCTTTATCGGATATAGAATCTGCTCCGTTATAAATTATAGGATCCCCAGAGAAAGGTAATTCAGTCCAAAGATTCATAATTGTACAGGGTGATAATAGATAAACAATGTGAGCGAGCAAGATGTATGGCTAATGTGAGTAATATAAAAATAAGACGCAGCTGTTTTACAGTAGGATCTAAAATGCGTGTAGACTTGAGGGTGAATAAGCTATAGCTTATGTTGTTGTAGACTGGCGCATTGAAGTGAATAGTTGATGGTTGGCAGAGGAGCAAATCATAGTTGAAAAAGTTGTACTGCAAAAGTGTCACAATCAAGTTTGGTGTATTGCAAAAGAACATATTTACATATAAGAGAAAACATTCAGTTTGTGAAGGGCGGTATTTACATGTATAGAGAAACAAAACGCTGTATAAAATACAATAGAAAATACAGCGTAACATTTGTCAAAAATGCGAGGTGCCCGAGCTGCCCCGGTGTGAAATGTGTTATGGACATGCCTCAGTATACCAAAACAAGAGAAAAACTTGTTTGACAAAGTCAAAACGTACAAGTGAAACTAATTTAGAGCATTCATCTAAATGAATAGTCAGCTTGGGTTGTGAAAAATAGTCGTACTGTGGCCTAACAATGGTTGAATGAGTATTCAGCTGAGTTGAAATCGGTGTGAAAATTGACGGTATGTGTCAATGAAGAAACCCGTGCATGAATACAGGAACAATTTTGTGATAGCAGAGGAATTGTTTTAGTTAACGAGTAGGTTTGAGGCTCAGTTGGATAAGTTACAATAGGCCGTACCTGTAATGAATAAAAGCAATTTACCCAGTGAGTCCGGTTTACTGACATGTAATATTACACAAATAACACGAAGATCGATTACCAATTTGTAACTGTTTGGGGATTTAGTGACGGTGTTGTACAATATTTTACCAGACCTAAAGCTTGAGGCCTCCTCTCCTTTATGGAAAGAATGTCCCGAGTTCGGTCCAGTGTCCCTCGAAGGGAGACGTACATAATTTTATTACGTCACTAGACTTTTATTCGCTTCTAATCAGCGACATACATCTCTTTTTGATTGATTTGCCTTTCTGGGTAAATCACATGTATATCTCATGTAACAATAATATGGTATATTGCTATATAGTGATTGGTATTTGATGTTATAAATTTAACAATAAGACGATCATATGAATATGATATTTTATTCCCAGCTATAGAAGATAATACAGATATATAATTGTCGGAAAAAAAAAAAAATAATAATAACTTACCTGTTTGAACTCCATCGTTGTTTGAAAATTCCAGTATGCTATCACGTCCAATGAATTTATATGTCATTCAATAATCCTTAAGTCTTGTAGACAAAATATTGTTCTGGTGTATTCATGCTTAATTTTATATTACGTGAGATGTTCATACGAATGGAAACCATGAATCTTGTCCACTATTTAACGAATTATCACATGGAAAAGGGCTATGTACAATTTTTCCCATATACTCCAAATTACACTTCTGTGTGTATCACATTTGGTACATTTTCCCTGGAAAAACTCTTCAATCTTATGGCCAGACACTAGTGCATTCATTCGTTTTCGAATATACAATTGTAGATCTTCTCTTCCATGATATGTCTATGACACGGATAATTCAAGTTGTAATATTTTCAATTACGTGTAGACTATTTACTGTGTTATTCCTCTTCCATTTCCATGGACTAGGGTCGTTCTACGAATGCCAGTTTGGTACACTAAGTATGGGGAGTCCATTTCGATGGTTATTTCATCACTTTCGATCGTTCATTTCTCTTATCACTTGAAGGTATATGATGATACCATGATTTGGGCGAGTCATCGGCTTCATCAAGTGTCGTCAGCCGTCGTCCATTGAATAATTTCCGCGTTCACGTAATTGCATTGACGCGGAATTAATAGGAGAATAAAAGTATACACATGCAGTCTAGATCTGTGTTCAGCAAGAGAGAAGCGGTCAATAATTTTCAATGATGCCTGTACAACATCGTGATATTCCAAAGATGTCCGGTCTATGTCACCAAGTTATGTGCAGTAAAGTAATTTATCTTTTGGTATGCATCGAATCCAAATGCCTATATCGAGGTATGCGAAAATTGTATAGTATAATTTGAGACAGTAGATTTGCAACTCAGTTTTTGGAATCCAGTTATGCACGCCATGCTACCAGAAGTCTGAAATTTGAGGAACCGTGGTTCCACGATTGAAATCGGATCTTTGTCCCGTCTCCTTCGTATTCTAAAATTTATCTCAAAAGGAATGAAAATTCTCTAAAATCACAACAACAACTAAATTATTCAAAATCATGAACCCGAAAATAATTCATTCATCTATATATTTGTACGTGAATAAATATTTATCCTATTTGGTCATTTGGTATTGGTATATCCGAGGTTTGTTGTGTTTTGTCTGTTTCGGTACAGTCGATTTTCGGTGCAAAGGGTATTTTATAAATATTGCGCTTTTACTCCTTTGGACCCTCAATAAGAATTGGCGATGTCTGATGGCACAAACGTCGGGAAAATAAATGTAATTCTTTACGTTTGTGACAAAGATTCAAGCCAGTCGCTGTCACCCAGCGATCGGGTATAAAATTTGAGTGTTTACATTGTACTTTAGACATATGGTAAATAGTAAATCCATCAGTCTTCTTCAACCATCTTCAGATTGGAACTTATTATATTGATCAGTTTAGGGGTCAACCCATACCTTACCATACATGCGTTTTTAACGAATGTTTCATCATTCTGGCAGTAAGCTGCATCTTTTTGACGAACACATATACGTATAATGCCGCTTCAAATCCTGACATAGATAGAATTCTGTAATATGCAAAATATTTTCTGAAATTTAACTTTTATCCAAAAAGTGACTGCATGAATTTAGGCAAAAGTATTTTATTTCGGTTTTCTCACATGGACTACTTGCGCCTACTGACCAGGCTATCCCTTCCAGAGTTTCATTATTGGCAAAATTAATTTTGTAGAATTTATTGCTAAAAACAAAAGAATCAGGTCTTCTAACGAACTATGAGATTTTAAATTAGCGAAATTTCTGAAAGTACGATCATGAAAGGATGTTGTATGATGTGATGCATTTTTCATGTTATTGGTTATCTAATTGGCACTTCTGTGTATAATGATACCGATTTTCATTAATAACGTGTTACATAACACTCCCCCCACAGAACTGTATCCCAACAGCACGTTCGTCTTTGCTGAAAAATTTCAGCGTACTCTAAACATTGTTGGACTGTAACTGTTTTGATATGTGTCTTTCTCATTGAACCATAGCAACTATTCATGCTTCGATCTACTGATGATGCGTTGCTGTGGGCGTATGGTCCCTGTATTCCATTCGTCGTACAGCCAGCCATTTCTGTCTGGCGGCTTAGCGATGTATAATATGGGATAACTATGTCTCATTCATCCTTGTTTTAACAAACATGTCCTGAGGCTCAAATTGATATCTTTTACATTAGCCAGCCAGTTATATAAAGATAACATATGCAGTAGCCAACCCACTTGTGCTTTCTCTAATTTAGTTACACGAGAGTGCCTGACGCGTGTTAATGCTCACACGCTTGAAAAAGTTTTATCTTTCCTCCATGGCATTGTGTCTCTATCACTTTGATATTGTAAGCGCACCCCGCCGCGGTGCATTGCCAACAAGCAGTGTAGTATACCCGGGGTAGATTAGGTTTACACTGACCTTTCTCTGTTTTTGGACATTTGTTGTTTCATGGCGTGTAATATTGATTCTCTATCAACAGGCCAAACCAAACTATATTGTTGGTTCCGATATTTTCTTCTTCGTTTAAATGTACTCGTTGTGCTCATGTAACGTTTTTTTTACAACGATTTTTAAACACTGTAGTCGGCTTATCACCCTTCCCTCCTGTTCCAGTCTACGCATCGCCTTCACGAGGGATTGGCCGATCTCCATACCTGAGATCTCCCGGTATGAGCACTTTCTACACGAGTAAGTGGCTCCACCACGGGTGATCTGCATACGCTCAGATCGGCCCCAACTGATGCTCTTCCAGTGCGAGGATGGACCCTCTCCACCTGCTGCGCCATATCCAGAGGGCTATCTTATAATATATGGTGAATGGGTACATACCAAAGACAGATCTCTTCACCAACAGTTTCATGTACTTTCTGATCACCTGACCTCCACCCGTAGATATACAATTTGAAGGGTCTCAAATTCGTTATTGAGGGGGTATGTCATATCATAGAACAAACAGAGATGTTTTTATGTAATGATTGTGTGTTAAATGCATTTTAGTCTATGCACGGAATGTTCTAAATTGAGGGAACTGGTAGCCCGTGACGGTGAGATAATCTTGCTGGGTTAAATGCATTTTCACATTGAGCTGGTGTTATAAAAACGAACACATACAGGTGAATCTTAAAGGTTATGGTTCAATAATTACGTCCTACTAAGAACACTATATTGGGGTGATATAGCATTAGGGTGACTCGGCATGGTAACATAATCGATTTCTGTGAGTCATCCCACTCGAGACAGTCCAGGTCAACAGGGATCTGCCAGGTTAAGATATATGAATTACACATATGCAAATACCAAGTGATGAGCAAATATTTGACCAATGGGTGAGCATAAAAATGACGACATCCCAAAGAATAGAGAAAGGCTTTAGGCCATTTGACCACTATAAAGATAGACAGTGGGCGAAAATCAAGGAGACTTTTGCAAGGCACGTTGTGGGGAAAACCTTCTCTGCGTGGGACACTTTGTGACACATATGATGGAAAAGGCGAAGGTTGGCATCGGTTAACTGGCCTCTAGGTTCCACAGACCATTGCTAGAAGTTCTGAGAAACCGCCATAGGACAAATATGACGCCAGGTAAATATGCTAGACTTTTACATGCGGTACAGCCGTATAATTATACTTAATTAGGGATATGGCCCTGTCTTAGAGGGGTGACTTGCTGTAATTAGCAATTGTATATCCATTTGGAAATTGGAGTGTTGTAAGCTTTATCTAGTATTGGTAATGAGTATAGTAAAAAGAAATCATTGACAACCCGTACAAAATGACTTGTTCACTTATTTAATCTGAAAGTAGAGTAACTACACGGCATGGCAGATATCGTTTAAGCCAGATCCTCTCTGCCCACACCGCAAGATCCTGGATACCCTCTCCGCAATTGCCAAGCGAGTAGCATGTGATGTAGGGGACCGATTGGTCCTCCGCACACGTAGAGTGGGGTAAGAAACCTAAAATACGATACGTGCATACCACAAGTGCTTCTCTCTACCGTTCTATGTTCCACCCCCAACCCGATATAGTATAGGGTTGGGGGTGGAACATAGAACGGTAGATAGAAGCACCTGTGGTGCATACTTCCAACTTTCATATGTCTGGCTAAAATAATTTTGCTTTTATGAATGTTCGTATAACTCAGAAACTCTAGCTGTGATAGCTGAATATAGGGTATAGGGAGCGTGGCATTCCCATCACATTCAGCAACAACAATAAAAAGAATAGACTCCTTAGCCGATGTTTTCGGGCTAGATGTACGTGATGAATTAGACCCAGGTGCCTGTCCCCTCTGCAGAGTGTGCCATTGACCTTTCGCCAGCGTCGATATAAACATGCAGTTTTTTTATTCCATTACTGGTGACAATTTTGTTGGATAAATAAAGCTGGATTCCTTTGAATATCTTTGCACCAAAAATATGTCGAATTCTAACTAGTAAGTCTCGTTATTTCACACAAATGATGCACCCACCAAGAAAAAAATCCACCATCAAGTTTGAGGAGCAGTCATTATCTACTGCTGTTGATTTCCTATGCAATGTTTGCCAGTGAACCACATTGTGAAGGAGAACAATTAGTGCTCCCTTGTCGTGGCGCGCTGTTCAGTGCGGTCAGAAATTGCTCCACAACAAATGTTTACGGTAAGGAAACTGAATTTCACCAGTTCTGACAAATAGTCAGAAAATCAACTCATCGGAAAATACTATGTTTAGCAAATATCTGAATTGCTTCATGGAAATCCAAGCATTTGAAATGGTCGATAGCTTTTTCAATGGTGTAAATACGGATGTGGTCTGCTTCATTTGGTCGAGAGAAATGTGTGAAACTACAAATTGCATGGCTCTTCGCCATGGGACTGAACATCAACGAGTTAGGGGAATTATTCCAACAGCCTATTTAACATTTAAATAGCCCCGTTTCAGTGCCTAAGGCTCTAGTTAATTCTTTGTGTGATTGCTGCAGCCCCAATTTTGTAAGAAATATTAAGAAGAGTGATGGGTCTCCAGTTTTTCAGAAATTGCTTTGCTTTACCCTCTTTCGGGAAGCATGTAATGACTCATTGTCTCTGTGTTATTGATAGAGAATCATTATTATACGCATAATTCAATGTATTCAATAAATATTTATTCAAATCTCTCCCAATATATTTGAAAAATTCTGCTGTGTAGCCATCCGATCCTGGGCTTTTTCGTTATTCATCGTTTTTAAAGCGTCCAAGATCTCCTCTTTGGACGATTCCCCTTAAGATCATTTTATTGTTCTGCATTTAATTTGGATACCTTGTTTTCCAATAGCTCATCTAAATTAATTGGACTAGTTTCGTTTTTGTTATAAAGTCGTTTATAATATCTTTTGGTGTCTTCTACTATATGTTTTGGTTCTGTAATGATTTGATCTTCAGAATTTTGAATCCGAGTAATTGATTTTTTAATATAATTTCGATGTTCCAGCTTCAAAAAATATTTAGTCGGTTTTTCATCATATTCTGCCAATTTCGCTTTGTACCAGTAATTAGGCCATCATCCTTATTTTATTTATTTTTTCTAATTCATCTTTTATCGTTCTTATCTCTTGCAGTGTTGTATTTTTGTAATCAATGTCATTCTCTAGTTTTTCCTCTAAGTTTTGTAATTCAGCCGATAGTTCGGTTTCCTTAACTTTTGACTGTCGTTTTTTATTAGATGAATATGCTATAGTCTTCCCTCTAATTTTTAAAGCATAACATTTAATTTAAAATGACATTCAGTCTACCAAAGTGGGAACAACTCAGTGTGGTGTATCTTTTGCAGAGTAAATAGAACAGCGAAACCAGTCTAAATTTCAAAAGAGGGAAAATGGAAGGGAGATCCAACTGGGGGAAGTTCGTCATGTAAGGATCTTCAAACCGGGAACACCGTGTACAATACAGCTTGTCGGGAAGCTTTTCCAGGTTTAACAAGGTTCCCTACATGTAGTCACATATTGTGTTTTCCTTACATGACGAATTGTATCTCATGAACATGACAGGAGTGCTGAGAAATGAAGATGTTGTCCAATTTTGAGCCAAGCGTTTTATTTTAGGGTTTCAAAGCGACATATCTGCCATATTGGAGAACAATAGTCTACAATCAACCAACCACCACCACCCTGACCACCATTCTAGTCTAGTTTCTGACTGATGATCTCTTTCTACAAACTCTTTCTTGATCCCTTACACGAAGGATGAACCGAAGATGTCCCTGTTGGACTTTGTTTTCCCCTAGGGCTATACTTCCAGAAAGGAGCATCACAATAAGCTCCAAAAATAATTCGTAGCAAATTTGTGATACTCCTATGAACAAATCACACACAGCCATAATAATATATTTTTAAGATTTCAACTTTTTGGTGCCATTAGTTGGATCTTAAAAGAAGCAGAATATGCATAAAGTTAACCCGAAAGAAAAGGCAAATCGTGGGATTCATAAGTATGTAGGACAGGTTTTTAAAACATTTTCTCGACAAATTATGCAATGATGCACACAGAAATATATATCGAAGCGAACTATAAGGCAAGCAGCATATATACGGTCTGCAACGGAGGGTAGACATATTCAGGGAATAATCGTGAATGGATCAGGCTGCACATCCACTCAATTTCAGGGATTTTACCTGAAATCCAGGGATAATTTCCTGAAATTCAGGTATATCATCCATCAATTAAAGCTAAATTACCTCATTTTTTAGGGGATTTTACGTACCTTATTAATCCTCTCGTTCATGGATCCTTTTTCTTAAATTCAGGAAATTATCCCTGGATTTCAGGTAAAATCCCTGAAATTGACTTGTTGATGTGCAGCCTGATTTATTCAGGATTATTCCCTGAATATTTCTGAGAGTGATATAATGTGCATATAAAGAAATACATACCGTATAGCAAGTAACTTGAATATTAGAAGTTTGTTACGACATGGATCATGCACTGTTCCATGGTTACGATAATATTTCACTGCGTAATATCTGGTAACATATTTTGCTTCGGCCACTATCTCGGGGAAATCTTACGTAAACTAACCTTTGGCTTTTTACATTACACTGTAAATAAATGGGACGCTGAGGTGTGCGGCGAGTGTTCAAGATTCAACACGCGTGTTAAAGTTGTGAACGTTTATGTTAAGAGTTTGGAATGCTATTGTTTAAACTTTGAATGCCTGTGTTCTGCATTTGAATACCTGCGTTAATGGTTTGAATGCTACAGTTCAAAAATGAACATTGAAGTTAACAATTTGAACATAAAGTGAACAATTTGAACACAATTACGGGTTCAATAAGTGTTATAATTTGAGCACCTCAGTTTACAGTGTAGTTCCCGTCGATATCTTACTCGGAAATTAGTTCAACCTCTTAAATGACAAGGCCGAGTTATTTCCTCGTTACATCACCTTACTAACAAGCCAGAGTTTATCTTTGTTTATATCGATTTCCGTTGTTTTCCACTACAAAACTTTATCCATTTTCATTGCTAATAAAAATAATACCAGGAACCCGCTGAAAACTGGCCGGAATATTTACAAACCCGATTCCCATTGCATCCGGAAATCAACAGGGAGACCTTCTGGAATTGGAAACCTGGGTATTCCGCCTAGTTTCCGGCAAATCTGAACAGGAATTTTTAACTCAGTGGAGGTCGAATATGTGGTTTTCTAGTCAGTCAATCAAATTACTCCCTCGATAATACGACTGTCATATTCGATTTCGTCATACAAGAGGCTTTATGGACGATTCAAAACTCGTGATGACGGTTAATCTTCCGGGATTTGTGGGATTGACGGATTTGTGGGGTAGGCTACGGCTATTTATGATCACGTGGCAGTTTCCTACTCCATACAAATAATTACAGCATCTATTCATGAGAAAACAGAGGTTTGAACAGACTCGAGAAATCTGGAAAAATACAGGCTTTTCATACCGCTGTCTGTTTTCATATTGTCTGGGCTTACAGAAGATACAGATATGAATAATTTTCGAAACATCTAAGGGGTATTGTAGATCTTTAATTTGAAGAAGTAGGACAGCACTTGGCTCGAAAATGGCGGTTTCCTTTGGGTTACGTCGGTAGAGTTTGACTGATTGGCTGACGGCATGCATCACCTGGTGTTGATTTCAGGGTATTCCCCCTTGTAGGCTGGAAGTGGATACACACGATCCCAGGGTCAGTCTTACCGCATATATAGATGACCCAGATGGTTACAGGTTGTCTATACCTCGTGTGATATTAATACGATGTTCTAAATGTCATTATAAGAATATTACTCAACCCATTTCATTTATTACAAAGACAACATTGTACAAGTTAATGTAACCGATATCATATAAAACTGAAAGATTTACACAGGTTGATCCATCAGAGGTCATCAAATTGTTGTAATCGATTGATGACCCAATGAAAGAATGAAAGAAATCCAATGTTCCGATCAATCGGGACATCCTCCCAACAGCGCATGCTCCATTTCACAGGCTCATTTACCATCCCTGCCTCCAATAGCGGAAGTTGACCGTTACTACGTTGCTATGACGTATAGGGAAAAACCAACGAACGCACGGTTCAGTTTGAATCTGGCCGAACAACTCCTTCAGTGTTGCACATAAGCGAACTACTTTTCATATGCTCTGTCCAGATAAACAGGGGAAATTATCTCCAGATAATTCTTTTCAACGCTAGGTCAACAGAAGTATTATGCAGACTTGAAAAGTAATCGAAATGTTCGGTAAACATCTATATATGATGTCACTTCCGGCGATGTGCGCGAAGGCCCCGAATCCGGTCCAAAAATCTGACTGGTGGCTGGGGTGTTATTAGACCCCCAGCGAGGTGGTTGTTAATCGGGGGTCTATTCTGGCACATCAGCACTGAAAAATATACCCGTTCGCAACTTCAGGGGTATCTTCGGTGGCGGATATCTATCGAAGAACATGGACTCCATATTAAATTTCGAATGTTTGTGCTACCGGTATACCGCATCCTGGATTGCAGAGCAGTCCTTGTACAGTTTCGGCAGTCTATTACATAATCTGTGGTCAAAGGGAGATAATTCTCAGGATAACACACGTTCCCACCTCAGTAAAGACCAATGTATGGCACAAACTAATAATAATGTTCCAGAAATATGTTGAAGTATAGAACAAAACTTAATCAAGTAGGCTGTGGTCGTGTTCTAGCACTTGTGGCAGCGGTGCAGCGTCATCAAGAACAGGTTCTCTAATCAGGCGCGGCGGAGCCGGGGGGAGGTGGGAATGGGTCGACAATTCGTAGACAAGCGCCTGAATTCTCAATTTTTCCCCGGGGGAGTATTCCCCTCCCCCCTACACCCCCCAACAACTTACGCATCGATGAAGTGGCCTTTTCTTGCAGAATCGTTAGACTTTGACTTAAACTTCAGGACGAGAGGATTGTTTCATTTGTACATGATATTTGAGTAAGATATCTATAATGCGAAACTATGCTAATTAGCTGAGATTATCATTTGCTAATTAGGCAATATCTTGTCTTCGCTCGAAATATATATTCACAGTTTGCGGAAATGCATACCTCTGCAATTTAGCTGGGAATCGCAAGTGCGAATCAATGCTAATTAGCTGAGATTATCATTTGCTAATTAGACAATGTATTGTCTTCCCTCGAAAGAAAAACACCGAAAGTTTGCTGCTACCGCTCATCAAATGCGAATCTCTGCAATTTAGCTGAGAATCGCAAATGCGAATCTACATGTATGCTGATTAGCTGAGATTATCATTTGCTAATTAGACAATATCTTGTCTTCCCTAGAAATATATATCCACTACTTAGCTGAGATTATCATTTGCTAATTAGACAACATATTGTCTTTCCTCTAAATATAAAGTCACAAAATTTGATATTACACATCTGTGGACCTTACCGGAGATTATCTATGTGAAATTTAGGTTAGAATCGCAAGTGCGAATCTACGCTATGTAGCTCAGATTATTTGCTAATTATACAATATATTGTTTCACTCGAAATATATCCACGAAGTTCACTGAAATCTCTGCAATTAGCTGAGAATCGCAAGAGCGAATCTATGTCACTTAGATGATATTATAATTTGCTAATTAGACAATATAATAAGGGGTTAAATACAACAAGGCCACACCGTAGCACGGTTTGATTAGACGACACAGCCAGTGCCAAATAAGCCTGTCAAAATTATGAAATGTTTTCAATGAAATTTACTTTTCCAATGTAATACAACACATTGAGGAGGTAGGGGAAAAGCCAACAGATCGGTAAAATAAATAATTTATTGCTCAAATCTTCACCTGCTATTGCTGATGGCCTTATCTCCCTTAGGAGTATCCTTTGCAAAATAATTAAAACTAAAGTTGTCTCCCCTTAGGGAGCTCAGCCAGCTCAGCTAGGTTACTTAAGGCCCTGATGTCTCCTGGTACTCCCACTTTCTCTTTGCATGCTGCTCGCGAGTGGTTGCTTCTAGGAGTTCCTATAGTGTGCTAGTTTGGTTGACCTATGGTTGTATTTTTCTAAGCTAATATTCTTGCTGTATTTACGTAGACATTATGTCTGATATATCTGTCCCTGTAAATTCTAAATCTTGCCGTTCGTCGGCAGTTTTGGTCTAGTTTGGATGCTCACACTGTCTGTTTCTCATGCAAAGGTCACCTTTGTTACCGTCAGTCCACGTGTTTAAAGTGTCTAAGTTGGGATGATACCGCCTGGAGGAATTATGCCCAGGCTAAACGAGCGTATTTATTACGCGCTACGAAAGACCCTGTTTTATCTGCGGACGAAAGACGCCAAAATGAAATTGCTTTAGTCGGAGATTTCAAATTTAACGAGAATCTTTCTCGTCTGCTCGTCTGCCATGACAACATCGTCGTCTATTAGAATCCCCCCTAGTGGGACTGTTGTACGAGAAGATAGTGATGATATTCCGAACGGTTTAGATACAGTTGGAAAGACTTGTCTGGCGTGTTTGTGCACAATCCCGTTTCTTTGTTTGAGACAACAAAGGATTCTGTCCCCAAGCCGGGCCTTTCTCGACCGCTCTCTTATTATCGACGAACAAAAGATTTCAGCACCACGGGTCGGCCTGCAGTCCAGTTCTTTGGGAAAAGAAATACTTCAACGTATTAAATCTTCGCAGGATTACAAGTCTTCTGCAGGGAAGTATCCTTGCTGATTTAAACGATAACATATCCTTTCAGTTTCGTTGTTGTTGTTGTTGTGTTTCGGACCTTTCAGTTTTTTGGTAGTTTACATCTATGCATACAGTTCATTGTGCCTACCAAAATTTACTCTCTTGTTAAATCAAGTGTTATTCTGTTTATTTGATATCATGTGATCAAGAGAGAGAACTTGCAGAGGGTTTTCTCTGCCATTTACTCTTACGTTGTTGTTGTTGTTGTTGTGTTTGTCTTCTTCGCCACAAGTCAAAGCTATACACTGCGTCTTTGTTACATTTTAATGTGCCTAGCTACCAAATTACTCTCTTTGTGTAATCAAGCGTTATCACTTTATTCGTGATATGTTTTGATCAAGAAAAGAAATCACGAGATTGTTTATTAAGAAATTGTGCTATACATTGGAACACATTTTCTGCTAGTAAATATTGCATTGTGAAATATTTATTTTTCACAACCAAAATTTTCCCGTCGGAATACTGAATTAGACTTACAATAAAATTGAGTTGAGCTTTAATTTTATTTCCTCTTTCTGAGAAATTAATATTATTAGCTTGAGTGTGAGTTTTATTTCTCCGGGAAGACTTTAGAAATGTTTCTCGTTCGACGACATGTAGGGTGTTTATTGGTCTTTCCCTGGTCTGATGGCCGGGCAAAGATCAAGCCTGGAGTTACTCAATCATCTGCTTGGGACAGCATAAGACTGTTTCCAGCGGGCGGTCTTCTTCTACTTCGTAAGTTACTTTCGTCCGAGATCGATTATCAGTTACAGCCTAGTAAGAGGAACGACAGACAACTTCTAAGCAACGTTCTTTGCCGTTCTTCTTCCACGACTGCTTCGTTCAAAACATCTTTTGGACTACAGCATTTCTTTGATCTTAATTTTTATTCCGTATGATAATTTCATCTATTTCTTTTGAGGACTTATGTGAAGTTTAGACCTCAAATTGAAGGGTGAATCAAGATTGAACATTGTTCTTTTCATGGGTTTTATTGGAAATCACCGGGTGTCTTCTTTAGAAGCGTTTGATTGGTCAATTCAAATTATGAAATTTAATGACCCTAGTTTTTCTACCGGCGAGAGACATCAAAATGTAATTGCTCCCATCGGGGAATTTTAAATTTATTGAAGATCTTCCTAGTTTACGTTGGAAGTATCTTTGTGTTGATGTCGGGGGATGATGCTAGTAGTATACATTGCGCATTAATCCTATTATTGACCAGGCGTAAGAATCTGGCGTCGAGGTCAAGTTCATTATAGTACGGGCAAAAACCGGCAAAAGAGTGCGCCGTCTCAAAAAGGACGCCATCTCATGTGGAGGTCATGTGGAGGTCACGTGATGGTCAAGTGCATGGGGCATGTATTCCTCCGCAGTGATGTGCTCTGGCGGTGATGCGGTCTGCCTCCGCGGACAGAAATTAGTCCCCAGACTTCAAATACGCTGCATGGACCGATTGGGTCGAGTGAGGTGTCAAAGTGAAGCGCTCCTCCAGGACCATATGGAATGCATGTACAGACTTGTATTCAGGGTTTTTCCATCATGCGGCGGTCACGTGATTAGGAGTGCATGAACGGACTTGTATGCCGTCCATTCATTTGAGTTGGGGACTTGGGGTCCCTACGGAAGGATTTTGCAAGTCATGGGTGGGTGTATGTAAAATGAGGATTTGTCTCGAAAATATAAAAAGCGGAACACGGACTTTACCCCTACAATAGAGGAAAACCCCTATCAACCCTATCTCAAAGGGCGAATATCGGTCCCTGGCTTATCGAGGCCTGCTGAGAGAGGTAGGGTGGGGGGAGTGGGTGCATGTAAAATGAGGATTTGTCTCGAAAATATAAAAAGCGGAACACGGACCCCTACAATGGAGGAAAACCATCAACCCTATTCATAGAGCTAATATCGGTCCCCGGGCTTATCGGGTTCTGCCTGGAGTGGGTGTATGTAAATTTAGGATTTGTCACGAAAATATAAAAAGCGGAACACGGACTTTACAAGATTTGAGCAATGAATATTAAACATTTATAAACAATGTTAGAATTTATTATCAAATCAAACCTGCTATTGCTTTGATTACCCTCCCATCCTGCCCCTCACTCCACGGCTTTGCACAACACACGTCTCGGGCTATAAGAGTGAGAAAGAGGGAGTATCAGGAGAGAGCAGGGGCTTAAGTAACCTAGCTGAGCTGGCTGAGCTCCCTAAGTGGAGACAACTTTAGTTTTAATTATTTTGCAAAGGATACTCCTAAGGGAGATAAGGCCATCAGCAATAGCAGGTTTGATTTGATAATAAATACTAACATTGTTTATAAATGTTTAATATCTATAAAATCTTCACAGAATATACCTCTATATTACACAGATGTATTCAGACATGTAACCAGGCATGAATTCAGCGCTTTTCAAACTCCTATTTTCATTCACCAGTTTCATGAAAAAAAAATTTCTACAAAAAACATTAAATCGGCCGATTTTGACAGTTTCTCGAATTATAATATTCCATTTATCTAGACCATCGAATGAATCATAATATGGAAATATTGGACAATTCATAAAAGTTCATTTCAAAATTAATATTTTCAAACATAATATTTAAAAAGATAAAGTTCGGCGGAATTCAGATTTTGTGGAATAACATGTCATTACGAATTTTTCAGAACATGAAACCCCAAGGCGACTAATTGAACAGCTACTGGACCAATATTATCCAGAAACGCTCGCATACAAAATTTTATTTTTGCCAAAAATACACGCTATTCAGGTTTTTAATTGTTCTCAGACTTTGACGAAGATTTTGATTGAAACCGTACGAGAAGTGTTTAACAGAAATTCTCAGTACAAAAATTCACAGTTCATAGCTTGAATTTTAAAACATTATTTAGAAAACGTTAACATGGACAGGCATACCTTTCACTCTACCTGTTGACATCTTCCGTTCTGCACCCTTGTCAGGTTAGGGTCAACCCATACCTTCCCATACAAGCTTTTTTTAGCGAATATTCCATAATTCCTGGAGTGAACTGAATCTTTTTCACGAAAAAATATCCGTGTAATGCCGCTTCAAATCCCGAGATAGACAGAATTCTATATAATATGCAAAACTTTTCCTGAGATTTTGCTTTTAGCTAAAGAGTGACTATGCGTTGATTCTGGCAAAAATTCAATTTTTATTTCCATTTTCTCACTCATGGAATGCTTGCACCTACTCACACAGTAAAAGTACAGCACTTGGGCGTTTGAGGTATTTTTGAAATAATGTATGCAAAAACCTGGATGTAAACTCGTCACTGGTTTTTTTTTTTTTTTTTTTTCCTTTTTCTCAGAGATGCGAATAGATATTAATGTCATATTCCACTATCAATTTATCATTAAAGGTGCATTCGATCGAGGTAATATCAGATATTGACAGGCCTTCAAGTCCCTCCTATATTTCCTATATTTTTCTATATTTTTGAGTCATTCTTATATATTTTCCTATATTTTACTCAAAACCTCCTATATTTCCTTTTTCTCATGAAAACCTTCACCAATGCTCTGAAATGAGTCAATTTGCCATGGGAAAATACATTTCAGAAAATGAAAACCTTTAAATTTCTCTTTCTTGAACCAAGCAGCAGAACGGGTCTCCTCAACCACCACAACTATGACCGCATTCAGTGGAAATAGTTTTATTAAACACCAAAAAACTACCAATTTTGGAACATCCAGTGTAGTAGTGACCTGTCTTACACTTATTTCCTGTATTTTATTAAGAAAATTCATATATTTCTCCTATATTTTGGCAAATTTCCTTCTCTATTTTCTCCCATATTTTCACTATGAGCCACTTGCAGGCCTGTATTGATATACCGAACTGTGACGGTCGGTCCTAACCTGCTAGTTGCGATTTAATATACCTAAACCCTAGGACATTTATCCCTCTTTTCAGTCTCGTGATGATTTGTTCATCCCTTCATCTTCGTGGCAAGTGCTCAATTGTCCTGAAACCTGATGACGTAGGCCCCCTACATCCATTCATGATAATAAAATAGCTGCTGGGGATCTTAAAACAACTCAATTAGCCTGTCACCTCCTTCATGTAACACGTTATCAACTTAATTGCCAGCGCAAGGTCCCTGAACTGGCACAGTCAGAAGAGCAAGCTTTAATTTGGTGTATCGGGTTACATAGGACTTCACGCCTTGCGGCACATGTACTTTTCGTTGACAAAGACAATTTAATTGGTTTCTTGTCACATAAGCGATGTTAGATTTCTGGATAAGTATAGTGTAGATGAATGAATACACAATTCATCACGTGATTGGGAGATATATAATACGTCATCAGGGTTTGGAACCATTACCTGAAATCTAGCATCGCTTGTGTGACACGACAATAATTTAATTGTCAATGGACAGTACATATGCCGCAAGGCGTGCAGTCCTTTATGTAACCCGACACCAATTAAAGTTTACAACTGTACAGGACTTGCTACTCCATCTGCGCCAGGCCAGGAATCTCGCGTTGGCAGTTAAATCGATGTCGGATTACATGAGGGAGGTGAATTTTATTAGGATTTGCATCTGCGATTTAATTGCATCTTGGGATAGAAGAGGGACAAAACGTCATCAGGTTCCATGTCTATTGCGCACTAACTAGTATCCATGTTTCTGCTTTTTTGGCTGCGATGACGTAAAATGGATAAGCGATTTTATTGATTTTTTCAATTGTTTCACTCATAAGAAATGGCAACATATAATAAAGTCCAGGAATAACATACAAAAAGTCTACATACACTTACCCTTTTGATCATTATCACGCAAATCGTGAATTATTACCTAGAAACCTCAGATTATTTACATACATCACACATTGACCGGAATAAGCAACCAGAGTTAACCGCCAACACACGACTAATTACCGGTTTCGTTTTTTGTTTGTTTTTTTTTTACCTGTTGTGCGTCGCACACGCCATTCTCGCTCCACCAGAGACATGCTACGTTTGCCGGAGCGTGTAGCTGTGACCTCGGAAACAATGCACACACGCCAACCCCGAACTGTTAGTTTGGACTGCGGTTGCTATGTCAAGTGGGCGTATTTATATAGGTCTACGATGGCAAAGTTTATGCCGGATACTGTTTCAAAATCGAATTATTTAATAATTGAGCAGACCATCCTAATGAATATAGCTTGGCGTGCTCGGATTTCACACCGGTTAATCATGTACTCGCTATTTTGTGGGCGCTCGAGCACTGTACTATACGGCGACCGAGCGCCACATCAATTATTTGCAGGTAACCACGAATTTTTCTCTTGTTTAATCATTACAAGCAAATTACATGGAACGAATTTCAGTTGTTTTAGTCAGTAAATAATAGTAGAGACATCGTTTTGTCATGTACAAAATTTTACATCGACCCTCACGAGCTATATATTATTGATAGATTCGGCATGTGAGTGCGTTTATCGGTGCATTGTGCCACCAAAATTCTAATATATTCAAACATACAAATATTTCTGATATATTTTGTTTTTAATTGTATTGCAAATAATGTCAATTTTAACAACTGGTTCCTTCTGGGTGTCAACAAGCTGGGTAATTTTCAATAGATTCGCCTCTAATCATTGGGAGTTGTTCGCGCACTTCTTGCGACGTCGGCGCTCGAGCAAGACAATTTCGGCGCCCGAGCATGAGCTTTGTGTTGTACGCTCGATGTCCTTAAAGGATAATATTGTGCCTAGCACTGCGAGATAGGCCTATCACTTCGAGTGTCCACAACTTTGGACATAAACCGATATGGGGGCGTTACATTAGGTGTTGGCATCTTGTGGAAATTTGGCTGTCAAAAACGACCGTCATCGTCCATTTCAAATTTTCAAAGCGGTGATTGCGCCGGTCTATCTAGCTCTGGTATAGCCTTGTTCTATACTACGTTGTTCTCGCGTAGTATAGAACACGGTTATACCAGTGCTACGGTCTATCTAACGAATATCCAGGGAAGAAAGATGTAATTCATGACACTGAACTCTTCTGATATTATTAAATCGTATGCATATTTTATTACCAGGAAACTACGGAAATATTTCTACCTAGGGTGCCAGGACATCAATTTGATGAAAAACTCAAAAGTCGTGCTGTAAAAGGTTGTTGATCATGAGTGGTCATGGACTACTGCTAAAATTAGCTTTGGGTTATTGTCATCTAACCGTCCATCTGTGTTTTCTCATAACCAACATATCTCAACATAGACTATATCTAGGAATCGCAAACTTCGCTCACATATGCATGTCGCTGCAAATCCAATTGCTTGTCAGCCCCATTTATCAAGAACGACAAGGCCAAAGTTAACTGAACCTATACCAGATTCACATCTGGTCATGGGCAACTGCAGTAATTGGCTTTAGATTATCATGTACGTACATCCGCCTGTCTGTTTTCTCATTACCATCATATCGTAACAATGATTATGCTTGAATTTATTCACACATGAATGCATGGTGTTGCCACAAATCCCTTGTACCAAGACTAGTTGAATACACTCAAGGCTGAGATGTTCTCAGTGCTGTGCACGATTCAGGTTAACAACGATTTCAACAAATTTGCAATGGATCAATGCAGGTCAATGTTTGAATATGCGAGTTCTTTATTTCGAATGTTTTCTTAAATATCAAAATTGTTACATTTCACCTTTAAGCCAGTGCTGTTCCATTTGTTTACCAGTTCTTCTGGAAAAGAGATTGAGAAGACAATAATGTAATCTAGATACACTAACAGACATTGTTGGACCTCTTTCCTATGCATGGTTTCCATCAATTGTTGACACATGGCTGGGCCGTTACACGAGCCGAAGGGCATTTGATTAAATCCTAAGATACCCATGGGGGTGTTAAAAGTATGGCATGTGATATGGCTATCGCATGCATCCATTTGTAATTGGTATTTACATCTGGTCATATGGTTGTGCACTTGTATATCCGTCAACAGCTTTTTGTCTGGACCATATCTTGGTTAGTATTTGATGGGCAACTTCGAAGCTTACCTAGAAGATGCTTAGTACCTTGCATCTGTGCACTGCCAGTTTTTTATGCGTTTTTCCGTGATTTTCAACTAAGTTATGGACTTTTGTGCCGAAGTTTAATAATGTCTTTTCTGTTCCATATGTTGGTTACTTGCAGATGTGGAATATGTGGTTTTGATACTCGCATCATTAGACGAGGAGTGTATGATGCAATTATGATTTCCTTCTGTCTGTCCATTCAAGTTTTGTTTGTCCATGTGAGATCTCCAGTTTCAGATCATGGATTGGTAGCAAACTTTGGATATATCTTACCCATTGCCCAAAGAGGAACCCTATTCATTTTAAGGTCGTGATGGGTTGAACAGTAAATCATTGAAAATTGTTTTGTTCATGCTATAATACAGTTCAGTGATGTGGATTATGATGGCAAAGAAGAACCAATTTTGGCCGAATACTTCATCTGTCTGTCTGTCCACCTTGTTAACACAATATCTTTTGAAGGATTATAGCCCCGCTTTCTAAATTTCTATAACACGCAACCGGCGATGGGTCGAAAGCCTAGTGAAGAGGACTGACCTTGATCAATTTTTTTGTAGGTCTAATTTGTGTATTGGCGATAACTTTTAAAAGATTACATTTAGGCTCTCCAAATTCATACTACATAATGCAACTGGTGATTGAACTTGGCGTATTTTATCAAGCTCAAATTCTAGTTATGTCTAGAGATCATGGCTCAGGTCTTCCAATTTACACTACAGTACTTATGCATAAAGATTAATTAGAAACCTGTTTAAGTTCATCGACCTTGACATATTTCATCAAGATCGTTATGTTTTAAAGGGTTGGCTAGGCATGCACTAAATATATTGAAAGCCCATAAGGCTTTTGTTGCAAGCAACAGATTCAGGGTCCTCTATTCCATCAGTCAATAATTTCTCTCCCAGACCATATCTCGGTTACGATTTCATGGACAATTCTGAAGCTCACATGGAAAAGATCTTTAAGTTATTAGTATAACGGGTTTCAAGATGGCGGACGACGATGGTGGACGTATTTTTGGCTCCGTGCCGTTTCTGCAAGATATTTGCGTAGATATTGCTAGAACGCTAGACCAAGCTGATGGGAAACCACGCAATGAAATAATAGAGAATCTGTGCAAAGGTGGTGAGCATAAAACCATATCAGACGCCAGAATTATTGCTTTTGAAGCTGCTGTGACCAGGTTTGACACGGAACTCGAGTGCCGGGGCGTGTCTGTACCAAGCGAGTCCAACTACTTGAAGCTGAAAGCAAGGAAAGGACCCCATTCTCTATACAGTGAAGCCGAGGACTTATACGAACTGTTTTGTTACATTTCGGGTTATGTGAATGTGTTCCCTCGGAATGTACTAAGCTCTGTGAGTCGTTTACCGAACATACCGGTCAGCAACAACACACCTGTGAGTACACATACAGAACATTTATTGCAGAATTCCGTCCAGCCTAATAATATTACGTTGGCCAAAATTTCGGCCAAAGTCTTTGAGCTAGTAGCCCTTATGCAGGAAAAAGACCGTGAAATTAAGAAACTGAATGAAACAATAGAAACAATGAAGTCAGATAGTACAAAAGGTCTAGAAGAGTTAAATCTTAAATTACAAGCCCTCGTTGAAGCGGGTTATTTAGCACAGGCGAACTGTGAAACGTGTACTCTCGTAGAACAAAACACTGAGCATACAGAAAACCCTGAAAACAGCTCAGAAGTGAACAATGGTGAGAACTCCTTAATTGTCGACCAGCGTGACCAGCGTACAGGGCGCGAATCCGCGGCCGTTTTGTTCCATGTACCGGCTGATTGGTCGGTTGACGCGGACAATGAAAGTAGTGCAAATAACATTGGAACCGTTAACAACGGTATGGATACCGCTAACGCGCCCGTTCGGACTCGTGGCCCTTTGACTCAGGGTTCTTCATCTCAGTTGGAAGTCTCTGACTTAGGCATTGATGTCCCTGACCTGGACCAATCAAAGGATGGTGATCTACGCGTAACAAATTCTTATGCTGACTGCGCGTCGCGAGAAGGCCCGTGGCGAACTGTTACTTACTCAAAAGCAAAAAAGCCATATCATGAAACTCGCCGAGGTGATATAAACTCTGGACACCTACATGCTAATAGCACGAATGTTAAGAGAACACAAAACAAGTTATCAGGGCAGCAAAAACTGAATACTCCACCTCGTGAGCTCTATGTCCATGGCATCAAGCGTGACATAGATGACACTGACGAAGACACAATGCTCAGTGTAAGAAGTTTCTGTCATACTCGTGGCGTGCGGGTAGTGAGATGTCATGTGATACACAATAAATTCGACCTGTGCTCTGTGGGGTGTAAAATAGCTGTGCCGTCCAACTCGGCCTATAAGTTATTCATGGAGGATTTCTGGCCAGAGAATGTGCAATGCAGAGAGTGGGTGCGTCGACAGTCAAGACAGAACTCTAGGAACAAGAACAGTTGGAATAGAGTGAACCGTGGTTACCGTGATGACCAGGACAGTCATGATTATGACTTCAGAGAATCCAGAAATGTGGACTAGTGTATATGTTTCCTCTAACATTAGTGAACCGTATTCTCAACTCAATTCAATCCAATGGCATCTTTAGTTATGTTACACTATCTGTTGTTATGCTTTATATGCTCGGTTTGTGCTGTTACGTACGATTGTAATAACTCACACAATATGACGGCTACGTCTGTGCCGTCGCTTCGAATATGTGCATGGAATTTGAATGGTTTCAACACCGTTGCTTCATACTGTGAGGAACTTATGCTCCACTATGACATACTTGGTATCTCAGAACACCATTTACCAAAGTGTAGACTTTATGAACTCGATGAGCTTTGCAAAGATTTTGAATTCTATGGGGAGTCTAGTAAACACATGGATGAAATGAGCGATAAATACGGTTTCGGTGGTGTTGCGATCGCTTGGCGACGGTCATTAGGTCACATGCTAACTCCTTTAAGACGTTTGAACAGTGATAGAATATGCGCAGTAGAAGTTACTCTATCAGACAACGCTAAACTTGTAGTAATGTCAGTTTACCTCCCCCCTCGCAATAGCAGATTAGATGAATTCCAGACTGTATTGGATGAACTAGAGGAAATTGTAACAGGGTTACAGGGCAGCTGCGAAATTGTCATTATTGGGGATGTTAATTGTAATTTTGGCGAACATGTAGGTGCTCGGTGTAAAGGTGTGACGTCACCTAGCGGTAATATGTTTCTCGATTTTGTAAATAGATGTTCATTAGAAATTTTTGATATTTTATCGGTCTCCACTGGCCCTACATATACATTTTATGTTGATGGTATTGGCGAGTCTTATGTTGACCATTGTGTTGTGTCACGTTCTCTGTGTGAAAATGTAATTTCGTGTGCTGTTCTACACGATGTTATAGAGAACACTTCCGATCATCTCCCTGTCCAATTAACCCTAGCTCTGGATGGTATAACACCTATGACGATTTCCACAAAACGACCACCTAAACTTATGTGGAATAAACTATCTCCCACTGAGTTGAAAGAAGGATATACTGATAACGTGGATAAAACGATGTGTGTGATCTACGACAGCATATGTGAGAATCGGGACGATGTCGGGTCACTCCGTCCCGAGCAAATCGAAAAATTTGTTGAAGAGGCCATTGAGTGCCTCAACACATCAGCCGCTCGAAATGTTCCAGTCAAACGTGTGAACAATGGTGTTAAATCGTATTGGTCTAATGACCTAACTATGCTCGCTAAATGCAAGAAAAAGGCATGGCATGAGTGGATATCTGTGGGGAGACCACGTGATCATGATAACCCTGTGTGGCAGAGATACAAAGAGTCCAAGAGACTATTTCGACACTCCTTGAGGCAAGCAAAGCTGGCTGACGATTTTAAGCTCCAGGAGGATATTAATAATAGTGAGGAAATTGACCAGAAATATTTCTGGCAATTGGTTAATCGTAGTCGGAAACATCCACATGGTGCTCCCATGTCAGCAGTCGAGGTGGGTGGTACAGTTGTGAAAGAACCTAAGCGTGTAAACGATTGTTGGAAGGAACACTTCAATAACTTAGCTACACCTAAAGATGACCCACATTTCGACAATGAGTTTCGGGACACAGTGAATGATGAGCTGGGGCATATGTGGATAAGTTCTTTCGAGAATGTAGACACATTCCTGGGTACCCCGATATCACCATCAGAGATCGAATCAATTTGTAGAAAACTGAAAAGTAACAAAGCTACTGGACATGACGCAGTCTCTGCCGAACATGTGCAATTTGGTGGTATGGAAATATACAAAGTGCTAGCCGAGCTGTTCAACGCAATAGTGGCTAATGAGTACATCCCACTAAGCTTTAGGAAGGGCATTATTATTCCTATACCAAAGGGTCAGGCCAACCGTCTGGACATGAATAGTTATAGAGGAATAACTGTGATGTCTGTATTCAGCAAAGTTTTGGAGACCATCTTTTTAAGGAGATCAGATTCATTATTTGATAGAGCTCCACTGAATAGCGTTCAAGGCGCAGACCAAAAGAACTGTTCCAGCCTACATACCTCATTTGTGCTCCAGGAGGCTATTGCCCACAACGTTCAGCTCGGTAGTTCTGTCTGGGTGGCACTTCTCGACACAAAAAAGGCATTTGACACTGTATGGATCGGAGGACTGTTTTACAAGCTGTTCAAATACGGTATCGATAGCAAATTGTGGCGGATACTATACAACTGGTATAAGTGTCATGAATGTGCCGTTAGAACTGGTGGTCATCTATCTGAATGGTTCTCTATCAACCAAGGAGTGCACCAAGGCGGAGTTATGTCTATGCGTTTATACCTGATATTTATTAATGATCTCCTGCGTGAGTTACAAGAATCAGGCATAGGCGCCAGTGTGTTTGATATATGCGTATCGTCTCCTAGCTTCGCAGATGACGTGGCACTACTGACGTTATTCAGGAATCGGTTACAAGCATTGGTTGATAGAGTTCACAAACACGGTGGACAGTGGAGATACACCCATGGGGTGGAGAAATGTGCTGTACTTGTGTATAATTATAGACTGTCCGATTCAGATGAACCCTTGACACTGGGAGAAGAAACAATTCCATTTAAGACCGACCATAAGCATGTCGGGATACACCTTGATACGTCAGGTAAAAGGGCGAGGTCCGACATAGAGAAAACAATCAGCAAAAGTAGGAGAACATTAATGTGTACACAGGGGATAAACAGATCAACTGGTGGCTTAAACCCACTGGTATCATCGAAAATATACTGGTCCGTAGTCATCCCCAAGTTAACTTATGGATGTGAGGTCACGTGTTACACTACAGGTGAAGTAGAATGTTTGGAGAGTTTTCACCGGCAAGCCGCTAAATGCATACAGAAATTACCACAGCAAACATGTAACCCAGGAACATTGGCACAGATTGTTTGGGTGACCCTAGAGAGCTATATTGATAAAGCTAAGTTAATGTTCCTCTGGAGACTGCTGACTCTCCCAGCTAGTAGTGTGTACAAGAAAATCGCCATTGTTCGCCTAATGTGCTATTTTAACTTTCTGTCTGGTGTGATACGAGAGCACGGCCTCAGTCCAATGTATTCCATCTTACAAAGCGCTTCAAAATATGGCCTCGTAGACAGTGTTTTTAATATGGCCACAACTGGGGTCATACCTAGCAAAGCTGAATGGCATCGAACTTGCACTGACGCAATACGGAGAGAGGAAACTACATTGTGGAAGATTCAGTGTGCCTTGTACCCCAAACTCAGTATGTACACACACATCGTACAGGATATCAAACCCTTGTTACTCTGGCAAGTGGGCAGGGCTACACCACAATATAACAGGAAGTGTTCCTTAATGATGAGGCTACTGACAGGAGAGCATGGGTTATTGGAAAACACAGGGAGATACAGTAACATCGATGTTATAGATAGAACTTGCCCATTATGTGATACTGGAGATGTTGAAAATTTGGATCACTTTCTGTTTAAATGTCCCTTACTACACAGTGCTCGTATGAATCTTGTGCAAGTTGTGCAAGACGTGTTAAAACATGAAGACGCTATTGGTTTTGATAATCTTGATATCACTGATAAATTATCCATTATTTTTGCTGTAAATACATCTGCCTTTGTTTGTGATGGGGATAACCTTGCGATCCTGTCTTATTTAAGAACGATAACAGGGATTGTATCCGACATGTACCTGTTCAGGTCTGAGCTACTTGAACAGGAAATGTAGCTACATGTGTGATAGTCGGGTTCCTGGCTGACCCGGCCACCCAAATTGTGATACATAATACGACAGTTCTGTAAACTTATAGTAATTTTTTTCCTAATGAGTATCTAATGACCACGTTGCATTAGTACAAACTTGTCGTGTCATTTCAAATTTTGTAAATAGTTCTCCCATTTGTTAGCTTTCTGTATTTATCTATGCTGATCAATCGCTTTCTACTATATGTACTCACCCGTTTGATGGTGGCAATAAAGTGATACATACATACATACATACAGTATATTGCAGACTGTTTTCATGCGCAAATACAGTCATCTTGTCCAGAAATAGAGGTAGCTTGTTGTTTTATCCCTCCGTCATAATTGGCCATGGGGTATTGTCATTAACCCATATTTTCTCAGGTCGAGCTGTGTCAATTGATCACGAATTGCATGTTACTACCTTATCTCAAAAATGACTGCCCAGGAGCAGAAAACTTATTTCTCAAATGCATGTGATCTTAGTGCAGATACAGTGAGATTGACTATCTTATTGACTTGCATGTGGTCATGGACTACAGACCAAATTGTCCTTGAGTATTTTCATCATGTATGTACATCCATTCATACATCTGGGTTTTCTCATTACCATCATGTCAAGGATGAGTATGCCTCGGGATGAGTATGCCTCGGTACACCAAACTTAATCACACTTGTATGATTGACCTCACGAAACGAAATTCTGTCATAAAACGGTTGGATAGATCCATTTTTATACAACTGCCCAAAAGGCGGACGTGTCATGTGATGGCATTTTCCATCCATCTGTCCGTCCATCCCCTCTAGTCCAGTCTATATCTGGGACAGTTTTCTATCTATAGTTCCATTTTTGGCGAGTAGATACCCTAGGGGGAGACTATGTCACGCATACAAAATGGATGTCATAGGTCGAAGATATCTGGCCTAAAAATCAAGAAATCTTTGAACCGTTCGTGTCCGAGTTTTCTATTCACATTAGCATTCTTTTGTGAGCCGTTACACTAGGTGGAGACGAAGTGTCACATTCCAAAATTGAAGTCAAATGGTCACTATGGCCTAAAAATCAGGAAATCATTGATAGTTTTCTATGTACAGTTCCATTTTTTTGATGAGTGGATACCCTAGGGGGAGACGATGTGTCGCATACCAAAATGGCAGTTGAGGTCAAAGGTCACTATGGCCCAAAAATCAATAAATTACCATATTGAAAATTGTTATTTTTCGTGACACTGAGTGGATTCATGAGGGGAGCAGATGTGTTGCATACCAAAATTTAGGTCGAGTTCAAAGGTCCGATGTCACGAAGAGCGAAATTACGCAATCATTAAAAAGCATGTATGTCAGCAGATACTTATGGGGATACAATATTTCACGTACCAAAATCTAGACCAAGGTCATTGGGGCTCCAGAATCAGGGAATTGTTAAAAATGTTGAAATTCTTTGTGTCGGTAGATACATTCAGGGGAGATGTCATGTACCAAAATTATGTTAAGATCAAGGTCAACTTCACTGTGACCCCAAAATCAGGAAATCATAGAGTGTCACATTTTTTGTCAGTACATCTATTTAGTGGAAACTATGTGTCATACCAACATTAAGGTCAAGGTCACTGACTTTTTTTTTCTGTCCGTAGATATATTAAGGGGTGACGAGGTGTCGTGTGTCAAAATTTAGGTCTAGGTCACTGTGACCCTAAAATCAGGAAATGATTTTAAAAACAAGAGCCCAAGGGGCTTCAATATACGCCCATGAATCTGGAATTACATTGGTCCAAATTTCAAGGTTGTTTGATAGCCTTGATTCCAATTGATAGCTAGCCTACGAGTTTGTGCTTCTGAGAATGTAATATATATAACATCTTATATTGAATGATAAACTAAAACGAGCTTAACTCTTGATAACTAGTTGACCTTGAAGCAAGACCCGAGAGCTCACATACCCCACGCTGAAGTCGACAATAGTCAAACACGAAAATAGTAATTTTCCTGCAAATGGATTCCTTTCAGACGAGATAGGTTTACTTCACCACTTTCTTCTTCCTTCATGAAAAAGAAAGTGGTGAAGTAAACCTTTGTTCTTGAGTTAATGAAGAGGTATGAAGTTCATAAAGGACCCCTCTCCCCGTTAAATTACTGAATGTATGGTTTTTATTTCACATGTAGCTGTTTCAAATATGGGGGACAACTCCACCGGATGAATGCCATATACATGTAGGGGAGTTGTAGGGGAGAGAACTGCCCTACATTCCAACCTAACACATATGGTCAGCTAAACTTGATTCAGTTTTGAAGGACTGTGACCTTGACCTTGGACAAATTGATCTCAAAATGTATGGCTCCTCTTTGCCATGCGAGCAAGGTATACTCAAAGTTTGGTACCATTCCATACCTTGAGACTAGAGATATCACATGGACAACAAATGTTACTGGTTGAATGGACAGAACGCAACATCGCATTACATGACCTCATCTTCGACAGCCATATGAAAATGTGATTTCCTGATTTTGGGGTCACAGTTACCTTGACCTTTGACCTTGACCTAAATGTTGGTACTCGACACTTCGTCTTCCGTCAATATATCAATGGACACAAAAAAATCATGATTTTTATGAATTTTGGGGGTCACAGTGACCTTGACGTTCAGCCTTGACCTACATTTTGGTTTGTGACACGTCATGTCCCCCTAATGAATCTACGGACACAAAACAAAGTAATTTTCAAAGATTTCTTGATTCTGGAGTCACAGTGACCTTGACTATTGACCGTGACCTAAATTTTGGTACATGACAGACCATCTCCCTGTAATTTCTCAATGGACAAAAAAAATCATGATTTTTAACGATTTTGGGGTCACAGTGACCTTGACATTTGACCTACATTTTGGTATGTGACACATGCCCCCCTAATGTATCTAGACACATAAAAAAGTTATTTTTAATAATTTCCTGATTTTGGGGTCACAGTGACCTTTGACATTGACCTAATTTTTAGTATGCGACACTTGATTTCCCCCTATTGAATCCACTCACCAAATATTAGTAATTTTTAATGATTTCCTGATTTTTAGGTCACATTGACCTTTGACCTTGATTCTGGTGTCACAGTGATCTTGACTATTGACCTGGATCTAAATTTTGGTACATGACATAACGGCTACCCGTAATTTCTCAATGGACTCAAAAAATCATGATTTTTAACAATTTCATGATTTTGGGGTCACAGTGACCTTGACCGTGACCTACATTTTGATATGTGACACATTGGGTCCCCCTAATGTATCTACTCACACAAAGAAATGTTATTTTTAATAATTTCCTGATTTTTGGGTCAGGGACCTTTGACCTTCGACCTTGACCTATATTTTGGTATGCGACACCTCATTTCCCCCTATTGAATCCACTCACAAAAAATTAGTAATTTTTAATGATTTGCTGATTTTCCCGTCACACTGACCTTTGACCTCTGACCTCGACCTACATTTCGTATGTAACACATCGATCCCCCTAGGGCATCCACTCACCAAAAATTAGAACTGTAGATAGAAAACTGTCAATGATCAATGATTTCTTGATTTTAGGCAACAGTGACCTTTGACCTCTGACCTCGACCTCAATTTTGGTACGCGACACATCGTCTCCACTTAGCGTATCCACTCACAAAAAATTGCAACTGTGGATAGAAAACGTCAACAGATATAGACCGGACACGAACACTTCAGTGATTTCCTGTTTTTTAGGCCAGTGACCTTTGACCTCTGACCTTGACCTTCATGCGACACATCGTCTCCCCGTAGGGTATCCACTCACCAAAAATTAGAACTGTAGATAGAAAACTGTCCCAGATATAGACCGGACACGGGGGACGGACACACGGACAGACGGGCGGAAACCGCCATCACGTAGGCGGACGTATAAAAATTGTGTAGAGAGAGACGATGACATGTGAGGGTGTATATTGTCACCAGGACAAACTCCTAATCTTCTCAAGAATGACTGCCTGGGAGCACCAAACTTGCATAACATGCATGCGATCGTAGAGCCGAAGTCTATCGCAAAGTGAGATGGACCACGGGGACAAAATTGTTCATTTTGACACCTTGTTTTTGTAACTATCAGAATGATAAGGCCAGGGTTTACTGAACTTGCTCTGAACACATTCGTGGACTTCAGGGCTTCAGCCAAAATTGCTACTAAAGTATTGCTCTCATGTACGAACACTATGGTTTGCCGTTATAACACACATGTACCTCGACAACATACAGAAGTCCGAAACTTAAGGGTGAGGGTCTAGTTTCTAACACCACGTGAAAAATTCCAATTATCTCACTAAAACAGTAAAACACAGTTTTTACTCACAACCAATCTCCCTTATAATGTGGAACACAAGTAAAATGCCCAACTTGACTTCTTGTTCTGCACAATTTTTAGTTTGAAGCATGGAAAATATCACCTTCATAGTCAAATCTACAGTGCAAATTTCTGATGAAATACAAGGCAAAATAAACGCAAAATGTATAATGCCTAAGCATGTCATTGAGGTCCGACCAGCTTGATATTAACGTATGATGCATAAATTGCATTTGAATTCCAAAAAATGCATTTGAAATAAAATACATCTGCCATTCGCAAACACAACTTCAAATTCATGTGAGAAGGTCATTTGGTCTCTGCCAGGTGTGAGCAGCTACCTTTCTCTGAGGTGGGGAAATTTCATTGCAAAGGTACTGATGCATCATTTTTTCTAATTTTTGTGTCATTTTTTCAAATTGCAGTCAGGCAGGTGGATGGACTTTGAATGAACTTTGTACATTATTTGTTTATACTACTCCATTTTTATTGCTGGTCGGAACTCATGAAGTGTTTGGGCATCTTTTTAAAACATTTTGCCTTGTATTTTACAGTATATTTCACCAGACATTTGCTTCGCAGATTTGACTATGAAAGTGATATTTTTCATACTTCAAACTACGAATTATGCAGGACAAGAAGCGAAATTTGACATTTTTCTTGTGTTCTACATTCTAAGGAAGATTGCACTTGATGTTGGAAACCTGACCCTCCCCCTTATCCTTAAATCACATAGGCATGCAATCATGGAACAGAAGCGTATTAAAAATCTGTCAGACTGACCTATATTTTCAAGGTCACTAAATCAAATTGTCAATAAATTAACAGGTCTCGTATAAATCCGGCCTAACGGGAAGGACCTCTGATCGACAGCCTCGATCACTGTTCTTGCTGAGCAGTCATGGTTAATCGGCATGATAGACGACACGAAATGTTATAAGAATACTTCTAAAAACAACGGTAACAATTAGCTAACATGTGAAGTCACGTGGAAAAGCGGTATCGCCTCTTGCATGAACTATATACCAGTAAATCGAACGGCCAAGATGCGAGTGAAAGTCACAAAGTCGTTAAATAATGAGCACGAAGAAGACACACGAACAAGAAAGCTCGTAATGGCTCCAGCGTGAACTGAAAATGTCAGAAAACACTGAAGAAATTTCCAACGTTCATAGCACAGTTAATCCACAGAATACAAGCACAGAATACAAGCACACTGTTGGACGACACGTTCACGAAACCACAGTATAAAAATCGAAACGAAACAATCCACAAATAGATGGGAACTGAGACGGAGCTTTTGAAAACAAGTACGAACAGATCTACAATCCCAACACAGTACTTTGTTGGCTGAGCAGGAAATCGGGGTGGAAGAAATTGAAACGTGATATCTTGACCATTGACAAGTTTACGGTGAAATTGTCCTCGTTCTCTGTCCGTCGATTTGCCGTCGTGCTTCAGTGGATAAGTACTTTCATTGAAGATGATCTGGATTTTTTAGTGAGTTTGGTAAAGTGTTGAGGATCAAGCGGGCGAGAGCACGGTTATTCGAGTTAAGGGAAAGTGGGAAAAGTGTTATTGTTGGCAGATACGGATCAGCTGGACGCTTTGTCGTATTGGGCGAATGGACAAGGGCAAAGTACCGGTCATACAATGCAATGTTTTCCTGTTGCCACTCTTTTGAGCATGCACGTCGTCTTTGCAAAGTCGTATTCTGTCGGAGATGTCAGGCTTGGCATGACTGCTGTGCTGTGTGACAATCGAGAGGTGAGCTGACTGTAAACATTGTAAATGTGGATAAAACTCCAGTATCATATGCATCTGTTACGAAGATATCGGTTGGAAATAATGGAGGTTAGAAGTCTGGAAGCATGGGAGGTGAAAAGTTGCAGACTGTTGAAGGGCGATGAAGTAAGGGCGGTGAGAAGTATGGGAGGTGAAAAGTTGCAGACTGTTGAAGGGTCATGAAATAAGGGAGGTGAGAAGTATGGAAGGTGAGAAGATGCAGACTGTTGAAGGGTCATGAAGTAAGGGAGGTGAGAAGTATGGGAGGTGAGAAGATGCAGACTGTTGAAGGGTCATGAAGTAACGGAGGTGAGAAGTATGGGAGGTGAGAAGATGCAGACTGTTGAAGTAAGTCTCCTAAGAGATTGTTGGACAGCGATTGATTTGTGTTAAAATTGTGTTTTTACGTACGTTTCATTATTAGCTTTTTTGGTTTGTTATTTTTCTTTGATACAATTTGATATTGCTTGTCGCTATATAGTTGAAATACTAGTATTATTGAACGCGAAATCTAATTCTCCATCTCCTGTTTTTCGAGGTCAACTTACACGTTAAAAATAGAATCAATGTTATTAGCACAGGTCCACAGCTAAGGTGGGGTCTGTATTCGGGCGAGCCCTCCTTTTGGAAAAAAATGCTGCTTTTTCTCATACAAATGCCATTTTCAGACGGAAGGCGAACCACACCGAGGTTAGTCCAATAAAATGGATCGTTCAGGCTCATGTTTAATATGCTGGAGTTATTGGGAGCCAGTTGCTCCCAAAAACTCGAGCATATTAAACATGAGCCTGAACGATCCATTTTCTTGGACTAATCTATATGCATCAGCTTACAGGCTGCACTGTGCTGAGCACAGGCCGGGCATGCACTCTCGGACCGGTGTGTATTGTTATGTGTATCAGCCCTACCTCACAACTTCTTAGCCTGAGTCTATAGTCAGTTCAAGGAACCGTATCACGATGCAAGTCCATGTCGATTCGCCCAAGCTTTAATCCACTCTGCAATTTTTGGGATGGTTAATCTGATCAAAGATCATGTATTTAAAGCAATTTTACAATAGCAGTAAGGTCTAAGATGCGGATGCTCTTTCATGACGCAATGTGGGGCGTCACCATATTTGTTTATCCTACTTATTCTGTCTTTATGGGCAGTATATGTATTCTCCACCAAATCATGCTTGACAGTCGCTTGGAAGATTCCCAATCCTGGTTCGGTTTGAAAGGTAACCTGATACCAACTTTCTGACGCAGACATCGTGTCATTAAGATCGGGTATTCTCCCGTGTGGATCATCGTTCCCCTTGAATCGAAGCAAATCTTCGCCTGTTGAGTACTCAACCATCTGCGCTACATGTACGAAACGCAACGTCTCACACTGCTTTCTGTGAGATTCTGTGAGAGAATTGATCAGTTCTATAGTTTCATTAACCGCTGATAATCCCTTCTGATCGTTTATGTCCATAGGTACCCAAGACAAGCAAGCGCACCAATGGGGCTCCACAGCTGCGTCTGCACAACTCCTTTCTTTGGGAATTTCCCTGAACAAACTGATCCCCCTCTCCGATTTATTACCCATGTTGATACCCTTGTAATCTATCATGTCCAAGAATGTTGCGTGGATATCAAAGGGCACTGACAGCCGATTCACGTTGGTTCGGAGATTCTTAATTGCAGTCGGGTACTTTTTCTCGAACCAAGACGGGAACGTAAAGCCGAAGTAAGGTAATCTTTCTTCGACTTTCCCTTGGACGGTCATTCTCCATTCGTCAAAGCGGGCCCCGTGGTCGCTCATCAGTATCAGCAGCGTGTTATTTAGGTAACCAGCTTTGTTCATTAAACGGAAGAAATCCAACGTGTCGATGTCCGCGTGTTGTATTGCGTTGGAATCTTTGTGGCTATATTCGCCAAAGAAAGCAAAGGAAAACTTTCTCTTGTCTCCGTACATTAAGAAAGCGTCTCGAAACCAGTCAAGATGGTTCTTCAATCTCCGTACTGAACCTAAACAGAGACGTCGAAATTTTGAAAAATGTTTCTGGGCCGCAATGTAGAACGGCCTCATATAATGGTCGACTGGTGGTTTGGTGAAGCCCATCATTCGGGTGGTAAAGGTTCCAATATTAGGTTGGTCCTCTGCCCATTGAGTCACATAGCCTATATCTTTGAACTTGTTCCAGATCCATGGATGATCATCGACTGCCTTCGCACTACCAAACCCCCATCTGGCTTCCGGTAACTCGATTTCTGTTAAGCCGGTGAGAATAGGTATGAGATTTTGGGGAGTACCATCTCCCACGATATTGTATCCCTCGAGCTCGATACCGTTCAAAACTGACGTGAAGTAGGAGAGTGTCTTCGGCATTTTCCGCTTCGCAGTTAGTCTTGAAATGGAGTCGAATCCAACTATGAGAACGTCCAATCCCATCGCGCCATCGGGTAGAGGACGCTGCCGAGAGCGTGCGTGCGCATCAGCGTTGTAAGATATGCCTGAGTGGAAATTAAAATAAGTCTTATTGTCTGCTGCTGTGCACGTGACTTTGAAGAAATCACTCTTCAACGGTGTGCCATCAACCATGTGTTGGATATCTTCGCCATTTATGATTCTGAAGTCGCCGCGAGCTTGAAAGGGTGTATATCTACATGAAATGTTTCCGTGTCGCTTCAGACAATCCTTGGAAATCCTGAATGTTCCGTTATCCACGAATACCCAGTTGGTTTCCGGGTCGCACACTAATGGTTTTACGTCCTTGAAAAAATGGTCAATAGAAGGGTGATGTAGTTCCAATTTAGGATGCACGCAAACTTGCGGATCACTTTTCAGCTTCAATGACTCAATTTCAATATCTCCTTTGCCAGTGGCCGTTCCCCAGGGAAGCTTCGTAAACAGCGCAGTTTTATGCAGGAGCAACAGAACCATTACCAGACAAATCACCTTCCAAAGGAGACGCCGGCGAAATCTGTGAGTGTATTTTAATTTTCTCCACATGTCAACTCTGTATCATGTAGCCTGCAAAGATATATATCCCGACATTTAATCTTACCGTTACTTTTTTACATTCATTGATAACACAATTCCAATACAATAGTCAGATTCGACATACAATAGCCAGCCCTCGTCCATGAAGAATTCCTGCATCCATAATCGAAATACATGATTCATAGGAGGCTACTGGCAATACATTTAAGCAGGTGGAACATCATTCTAGCAAAGGCTAGTAGCTCACAACAGAATAAGCTGTCAGTTTACAATGATGACAAGACAGCATGATAACGTCACTTCCGGTTCAAATCACCCAAAACTCATTTGACTGAGTTTTCCGCATTTTTGTTTTTCTTTAAGAATTTTTTTTATTCGGGAAAGTCCCAGTTTTATATCCATCCACCCGTCAAGTGACCCAAAGTGACCTCCCACGTTGTCATGGCAACCCCAGGCACAAGGTCAGCCTTCCCAGCGCATTTCCGCTGAAGTCCTCTCTCGTTTCACGAATACTCAGAGATTTATACTCTATACTCTTCCTTATATACATAAACGACTTGAATAGATCTACAGACTTACTTAAAATTATTCTCTTCGCTGATGATACCAGTACTGTATATTCTTCTGAACACCTTGCTGACACCATTAAAACCATGTCTGAGGAATTACATAAAATACATAACTGGTTCTGTTGTAACCGTCTATCACTGAATATAAAGAAAACAAAGTATATTATCATTAGGCCAAATAGCCGAAAGCGATCAATTGATAATGTCGAATTAGCTATTTCTGGACATCAAATTGAACGTGTCAGTAAATTTAAGTTTTTGGGCGTCTTTTTCAACGAGGAACTAAACTGGAAATCACACATAAATTATATCTGTAATAAAATTTCACGAAATATCGGAATCATTAATTACTTAAGAAATTCAATAAATAAGAAAACATTATACATATTATACTACTCAATGATATTCCCTTATTTGTCCTACTGTAACCTTCTCTGGGGGAATACATAACTCATTTGAGTCCGCTTATCATGCTGCAAAAACGAGCATTGCGAGTGATAACTTTATCTAAAAAGCTAGACCATACATTACCATTATTTATAAAATTGAAAATTCTACAACTACCCAAATTAAATATGTACGCATGTCTGTTGATGGTGCATAAATTTATGCACCACCCAGAATTACTACCAAAAAGCTTCCAAAATTACTTTACAAAACAATCAGATGTACACCGTTACCAAACTAGAAGCCAGAATTTGAACCTCTACCGACCCATCTATAAATCAAACTTGTCATATTATACCACAAAAACTACAGGACCTCGAGAGTGGAACAAATTACCTTCTCTGATCAAATGTATGAAATCTACCTCGTTATTCAAATCCAAACTAAAAACATATCTACTGGAAATTTGAAACCCATTATCGCAACTAAGGCTGTAACAATAAAATTGTTTTTTAAAAGGTCAACAGAGAGCTAATATTCACTAATCACCCTATATTATAAAGTAAATTAGAAATGTGTATTATAAACTATATATTTATATATATATATACAAAATGCTACCCACTTGTCCTACAGCGATAGAACAAGCCCCCTGGGGTTTTATTCCCGCCAATCACTTTATTGCGTTGCATGTAGATTATATTGTTTGCACATATTTTGTAATAATTTATACCATATTTTTTGTATATACATATTCATTTGATTGGTGAATAAAAATTCAATTCAATTCAATTCAATATGCTTTCCATGCTACTGATTTTACGGATGGTCGAGATTGTGGAATAATTTTTTGGAACAGGAGGTCTCCAACAAGAAATCAAAGCTGATTAAGAGAGTTAAGCAATCGCTGTTGAAAGATTTGTTGGGAAAAGTATTGATTGATCCCAGAGAAGGACACGATTTATCTGGTCCAGCCTTGGATTTTAAATTCACTGGTTAGGAAACGGCGTTTTTTTCTTTGATGTCTATCTACTCAGGCTCACCTCGAGTTATATTTGAATAGCCCCTATCCGACCTTGAAATAACAGTCAATAAGGCCCCCCCCGAGATTTAGCGGTTGCGTGTTCTGTCTTTATCCGCCCGAGTCGTTGCCACGACGATGTGGACATTACTTCATGTAAGTAATCACGACAGGCATTTCGAGTTTCTCTCTTGGTCTATTTACTCTGGAAGATTTATTTAACAATCACAAAAAGTTTCTCAGGGAAAGAGGTATTTGTCTTCCAACCAATCATAACGACATACCAAAACTAGACTGGACTCCCAAAATGCATAAATCACCATACAAAGCTAGATTCATAGCTGGTTCTAGAAGCTGCACCACCAAGCTTCTTTCAACCCTATTGACGAGGGCCCTTCAGGAGGTATTCAGGAGCATTTTGGGAAAGGTATTGCGCCACTATTTCTAAGAACTCTGGCGTTGAATGTATGTGGATATTGAAAAACTCAGAATGCCTTACGGAAGAACTTGATGCTAAAGGTCATATACCGTATAGACATGTATCCACATGGGATTTCTCGACTCTCTATACTACAATCCCTCATCAGGACTTTATTGACCGTCTAAGTTCATTAATAGTATATGTGTTCAAGAAAACTGATCGTAGATATATTAATGTCGGAAGCCATAAAGCATTCTTTAGCTCTACTACATACAAGAGATATCATTCATGGGATGTTTCTTTGTTTATAGAGTTGCTTGAATTTCTCATTAAAAATATCTATGTGAAATTTGGCAACACAATATATCAGCAGCATATAGGTATTCCAATGGGTACTAATTGTGCACCCCTATTGGCTGACCTGTATCTGTTCTCTTATGAATATGACTATATGCAGGCGCTTTCAAAAACCGATCCATTCAAAGTCCGTTCCTTCTCATACACCAAACGCTATATAGACGATCTTCTCGCTGTGGATAATCGCTATATAAATGACGCAGTGAAGGATATATATCCACCTTCACTGGATTTGAAGGAAACTACAGATAGCCCTACAGGCACATCATATTTACATCTTTATCTCTGTAAAAATGAAGCGGGCATTTTATGACAAAAGAGATTATTACAATTTCGACATCTTAAACTATCCCTTTCTGGACAGTAATATTCCAGAGGGACCTGCATATGGCGTATACATATCTCGCCTAGTAGCATTTGCTAGATTCTGTTTTAAATGTGACGATTTTAATCAACGTCACAAAACATTGTTACAGGAACTTATAAACTAGGGCTATTCCACCAAGCGTCTCCACTCAAAAGTTTCTCAAATTTGGCGATACATATCGCATGCTGATAGCAAAATACGAGTGCAGCGTGCAAGATCTATGGCGTTACGTTTCGTAACTTGTGTCTAATTCCGCTTAACCTGGGACTAGAGGCCGTATGAACCCATGTACTTCAAGATCCTCATGGTGCTCATATGAACAATCATAATCAAAGCGTGACTGAGATACATCATTCTCTAGATGACGATTTACAACGATTAATATGGATTAAGAATACTGCGATACGGATTTTATATTTTTGGAACATCATGATGTCTTGGCATCATTGAAAACTGTTGACCGCTTCTCTCTTGCAGGAAACTAGCCTATGTTTATGTATACTATAATTGTCTTAGTGAATTTGGGGCTAATACTGTTACATGGAATAGGTCTTTGAATTATGGACGCGGATATTCTTTAATGGACGACGGCTGAATTATGAATGACGGACTAGACGCTTGTAATGTCAGATATGCCAGTTTGATTTTCGTCCCATTTTCTCTCTTGAATATTGAGATATATATCAGATGGGTCAGGTTGGTATCTCTCTCCTATTTTACTCCGCGAATGATGGTCATGTCAGATAGGCCACATCAAGTTGGCGCCCTTATTGTTAGATCTAATATTATATCTAGCCATGTCCGGTATGCCAGTTTGATATTTATACCAGCCATATTGAGTAGTTCCCCTTGAGTAACCAGAATATCATTTTCCAAGATTCACTCTTGTCCTAAATGTAAGCTTGATTTCCTTCTAATTTCCATATTTGAATATTTTAATGTCAGTTCAGATTGGTATTCCTCTCCTATTTTACTCTGCGAATTAAAAGGGCTCCCCCTTATATCAAATGGATTGTCATTTCTAATTTTCTCTCTTTTGAATTAATATTTTTGTCAGTTTGGCATTTCTCTTCCATTCTGCTTCGACACAGACGAGCCATATACACAGGCAATGTTTCATAGACATGTACTGAGCTGTACACTACTGAATGGTACTGCACGGAAAGGCCCATCATACATGTAAGAACTGAGCTGTAACTGAACAGTTCCTGTGTGGTAACTACAGGTCAGAACTGAACTGAGCAGTACATGTCAGTTAGCAACAGCCTGGTTCCAAGAGGTAACTGAGCAGTACTGCGCGGTAACAGGTTGATTACTGTTCAGTTACCATGTAGTAATGTTCAGTCATGTTCCGTGTGGTACTGTACAGTATCCAATCAGTACTGACCAGTTACTGAGTGGTACTGTGTGGATACTGGTCTGTACTGATTGGTACTGTACTGAGGTGTACCGTTCCGGGCCCTTCCTTGCGGTTACCATTCAGTTACCATATGGTATTTGGCTGTGTAGAGTAGTTCCCCTTCGGTAGATGTCATTTTCTATCTTCTCTACCAATGTTTAGTCATGTCAGATATGCCAGTTTGATTTTCTCCTTATTTTGCTTTGCAACATGCATGTCACTCAACCATATTAATTAACTCATTCAGCAACACATGTTGAAACACACTTCATACATCCTCTTGTTTGACCTAGAAAACCTACAAGTGAATGGGATATAGTTGATACTGGGGGCTGGTATGCATGCAGAGTGTGTTAGAACCACCGATAAACGTCACACGGGCACTTATTTGACCTAGAATAACTATAATTTGAAAAGACATTTTCTCTACCTCAGTGAGTGAGTGAATAGAATTTAACGTCACTTTCAACAATATTTCAGCTATATCGCGACGAACCAACTAAGCACCACCCAGCCAAGTTGGGTTCCTGCTATCCCTATAAACTAACCCATGGGGGTGAATGAACCCATGGGGTGAATGAGCACTCGTCTAACTAATGGGGACAACTCAATTTGGCGTATCCTTCGCAGAATAGAATAGAATACCAACCCATATATAGGCTCCCAATCCATATATTCAACACAGGGATAACTGGAAGGAAATCAAACTGGCGTATCTAAAACTTCAAGATCGAATCTTGCGAAATGATATTCTGTCTATCCACGGGTGACTGCCCAATATGACTTGTTTGTCTCTAAACTAAATGGAGAGAATACCAAACAAGCATGTCTGACATGGCTATTAATTCAGTGGAGTTCAACTGGAAATGACATTCTGTCTCCCTAAGGCGAGACAACTCAGTGTGGTGTCTCCTTCGCAGAGCAGAATAGGCTCCCAACCCATATATAGGCTCCCAATCCATATATTCAACACAGGGATACTTGGAGGGAAATCAAACTGGCGTATCTAAAACTTCAAGATCGAATCTTGCGAAATGATATTCTGCCTATCCAAGGGCGACTGCCCAATATGACTTGTCTGTCTCTAAGCTAAATGAAGAGAATACCAAACAAGCATGTCTGGCTATGAATTCAGTGGAGTTGAACTGAAAATGACACTCTTTTCTTTCTCTTTTTTTCTGTATGGCAATACACAATATTTACCAAAGTACAGCAAATTACAAAGAAAACATGCAACTTTTCATTAAGTGAGGTTGAGCTATTGATATATTAAATTTAATATTAGGTAGAAAATTATTTCCTTGATGGCAGAATTGGCATGAAAAAGATCAATTGTCTGCCAGTAACAGATGGAGCGAGGACCAGTATTGGTCAACAATTCTACGATCTCCATTCTTGCTTCTAATAAATTTATCTGTGATATATATATAGATTCCATTTTTAGCTCATCTGGGCCGAAGGCCCGATGGGCTTATGTCATGGCCTGATTGTCCGTCGTCCGTCGTGCGTAAACATCTTCTTCTCTGAAACCGCTTGGCCGATTAAGCTGAAACTTGGCATGCATGTTCCCCCCAATGAGTACACCAGAATTTGTTCATGCCGTGTCGATACGATTTTAAATATGGCTGCCATGGCGGCCATCTTGAATTTGCCAGTGAAACCTTGTCATCATTCTTTTTCGGTAACTACTTCATGGATCTTTCTCAAATTTGGTACACCGGTTCCCTTTTGGGTCTAGTTGTACAACAGGTGTACTTTAGTCCAATTTAAATATCCAATATGGCCACCAGGCGGCCATCGTAGATTTCCCCATGAAACTTTGTTATCGCGATTTCTCAGAAACTACTTCATGGATCTTTCTCAAATTTGGTACACAGGTTCTCCTTGGGATCTAGTTGTGCAAGATACCTTATGTTGTCCGATTCAAAAATCCAATATGGCCACCAGGCGGCCATCTTGGATTTTCCCATGAAACATTGTTATTGCGATTTCTCAGAAACTACTGCATGGATCTTTCTCAAATTTGATACACAGGTTCCCCTTGGGGTCTAGTTGTGCAAGATATGCTCTGATTCGAACATCCAATATGGCCACCAGGCGGCCATCTTGGATTTCCCTATGAAACATGGTTATCATGATTTCTCAGGAAGTACTTCTTGGATCTTTCTCAAATTTGGTACACAGGTTCCCCTTGGGGTCTAGTTGTGCAAGATGCCTTTTGTTATTTAATTCGAAAATCCAATATGGCCACCAGGCGGCCATCTTGGATTTCCAGATGAAACCTTGTTATCGCGATTTCTCAGGAGCTACTTCATGGATCTTTCTCACATTTGGTACACAGGTTCCCCTTGGGGTCTAGTTGCGGAAGATACCTTTTGTGGTCTGATTCAAAAATCCAAAATGGCCACCAGGCGGCCATCTTGCATTTCCCCATGAAACATTGCTATTGCGATTTCTCAGGAATTACTGCTTGGAGCTTTCTCAAATTTGGTACACAGGTTACCCTTGGGGTCTAATTGTGCAAGATAACGTTTCTGCTCCGATTCGAAAATCCAATATGGCCATCAGGCGGCCATCTTGGATTTCCCTATAAAACTTCGTTATCGTGATTTCTCAGGAAGTACTGTATGGATCTTTCTCAAATTTGGTACACAGGTTCCCCTTGGGGTCAAGTTGTGCATTATACCTTTTGTTATTTGATTTGAAAATCCAATCTTGGATTTCCCCATGAAACTTTGTTCTCGCGATTTCTCAGGAACTACTGTATTTATCTTTCTCAAATTTGATACACAGGTTGGGGTCAAGTTGTGCAAGATACCTTTTCTGGTGCGATTCGAAAATTCAATATGGCCACCAGGCGGCCATCTTAAATTTCCCCATGAAATTTTGTTATTGTGAATTCTCGGGAAATTACTGCATGGATCTTTGTCACAGGTTCCCCTTGTGGTCCAGTTGTGCAAGATACCTTTTTTGGTCCATTTCGAAAATCCAATATGGCCGCATCTTGAATTTCCCATGAAAGTTTAATTGTTATCATGGAATCTCAGGAAATTACTGCATGGATCATTTAGTGTTCAAGGGGGGACAACACAAGTTAGAAACTCATCTATTGCAGTTATTTAGTAAAAATTTCTCATAGCTGCTACTTTCTCCAGTTACAGCCAGATGAGCTACAGTGCCGTGGCACTATCTTTCTCATGATCACATCAAAAGTAGGAATTTTGTTCTGTGCTTTCATTTGATATATACAATGTTTTATTGTGACGAATAAGTAGTCCAGTGGTTTGTATTGCAGCACTACTAATCCTAGTATTACTTTTTCTAGCGTAAATTGAATTTTTATCCCTGCCGTTCCCAGCCGTTTTTCTATCAAACCAAATTGGACGAATCACTAAACATTATATAAATAATCGTTTCAGCTGAACTTGCACAGAAAGTAGAAAAATTGCTGACACCAGGATCTAATCTATGGACAAGAATATTTGTCGTCAAAATTCAATTCACAATTTTATAATGTTATCAATTAAATTTTTCTTCTCTGTAATTATTTTGTAATAAATAGATGTTTTGCCATTCATTTTATATTCATTTTTACTAAATATTTTTCCAAGAGCTGTCTCCCATTTTAAATTGGCAGTTCGCTTTATAAATGCAGGGGATAATAAAGTATCATAGTATGTCCTACATCCTTTTGCATCCTTTATTAAGTTGAAATAAATGTGCCGGTATTAGTGGACAATATATGTTTGCGCTTTAATCATTTCAATCCCTGTATCTTTTGCTGCTTTTTTAACTACATGACAAAACTCCCATAAACTCCAAATAATTAAAGTCAGTACCAAATGTGTCGTTAGACTTATTTATAGAGAGGAACTTTCCAGATACGTCAAGCAGATCGTCTACAAATCGCACACCTTTTCTATCCCAGTGTTTATAATAAAATAATTTATTGTTTATTACGAATTTGTCATTAAGCCATAATAACTCGTTCGAGAATTTACTGGCACAATCAAGGGAGCATTTTTGCTTAAAATCTCCGTATGCTATACTAAAACATCCTTCCAAATATTGTTTCCTACAAGTGGTATTACCATATTCCGTAACGCTGTATTACCCATCTCTATTATGTTTAGACTTTCAGGAACATATGTCCAAAGTATTTCGCCCCATTTGGGAGTCTTTTTATATAGTCTTCTTATCCAGAAAAGTTTCTGTGCTTGAATTGTATGGTATATATCAAGCACTTTCAATCCCCCCCAATTTCACTGGATCTTTAGCTATATCTTTCTCGAAATTTGATCTGGTTTCGAATTCCATACAAATTCGAATATTTCCTTTTGAAATTCCTCAATTAATATCATGGGTGGATTTGGGAGAGAATAGAACAGATGATTCAATTTCGATATCACTAAGCTTTTTAAAATAACGATTCTACCTATAGTGATGATAAATAACGTCGTGACCAGATTTTCATAATAATTTCAATATCTTCTAATTTATCTTTATAGTTTCTCTCAACCATTTCTGTCAAATGTAAAGTAAATACAAGCCGTAGTATTTAGAAGGCACCCTGTTACCAGTCGAGGTGCCATTTTGTTTTACATTTAATATCAGAGTACTTTCTGGAACCAATCCAAATAATCCTAGTTTTATCGGCGTTTATTTTCAAACCTGAATTTTTTTCGAAAATCTCTAAAGTTCCGAGACATGCGTTATGAGAACCATCTAAAAATACGGTATCATCAGCCACGGGTATAATCTCAAAGAAATCAGAAGCATGCCCATTGACGATTACACACGACTGGGCACTTTTATATATCAGATTTATCCACTTTTGAATCGACGGACCGAAATTAAATAGTGCTATTGTTTGATGCAATTGTGCCCAATCCACTGAATCAAACGCTTTTTCAAAGTCAAGCAGTAATAGCATCCCTGGTGATCCTCGGTATATTGCATTAAATCGTATGTTGATCTTCTGTTTTCACCAATATATCTTCCGGGTATAAAACCGTTTAAGGTGGGGTAAATGGGTGAAAATCTAACTACGGGCAGAGTTGGGGTTCCATTTTCATTCAAAACTAGTTCGTGATGTTTTGCAAAATTTTGTCATTTTCATAAGCTCTGATGATTGGACTATAGAGGCTAACACCGAGCAGAGCTGGAAGTCTAAAACTTTTAGACACACCAGCCTGAGCTGGGAATGAACTCCGGTATATCCTCAACTCCGTTACCAGGATATAAACAATAAACATTTTTTCACGAATACTACCAAGATTAACACGACCCCTCTATTTTCCAGTAGCCAGACCCCAACTGCATATTTTAACAATGAATGAAAGTCTTTTTACTTATAGATTTTTGTCATTATGGATTACATAACAAAGCAATTCGCATATCAACATTTCTAAAATAAAATTCAGCGGTCTCTCATAATTCAGTTTATTAGTGCATACAAGCGTGTATAAAGTGAAGTGCGTGTATAAAGTGCGTGTATAAAGTGCTAATATCCCATACATATATTTCCAAAGAACTCTGAATCGTCTGCCATGGAAACTGTAATTTATGTCCTGGTAACGGAGTTGAGTCAGGGTAACGGAGTTGAGTAAGGGTAACGGAGTTGATAACAGAATGTCAAAATACATGACACAATGTTCGTTGACATGATATAAAATAACTTTAATTCCACATGGAAATGTGACTAACGTCACAGAACCTACGAAGTAGGGTTTGATATCATTTGAGTGTGTACTCGAGAGAGGACTTGGGGGCCCTATGTGCTACCGTGAGAGAATTTATATAGCAGTCTCTAATTGCTATTGGGTACTATTAACTTTCCCAGATGTCACCGCTGGTGAGTCATTAGCGTAGCAACTATTATCGCCCTCAGTTCCTATTACTCTGGATACTTACCAGCCCAGCAGTACAGCACGAGGCCATACGAGAACCGGTGTGTCCAACGTGATATGCCGTATCAGGGAACCTTCAAAAGTAACAGTGAAACATACAGCCAAGGGTTCCCGATGGGCATGACAGTGCACTCGCTGAGCCATCAATAAATAATAAAAGAATAATTATAAATCAAATTTTCATGAGAATTTGCTGGTAACAATGCCCTGGTGCACGTTCATGCCAAAAATCAAAGTTTTAATGTCAACGGTTCTTCTTATTTTGCCGACGAAAGGATTCGGATGGACTGACTGACTCACTCCAACTTCACCACGTCAAGGTTTCTATTTGTGAGCCAAAGGCGAACCCTTGACCAACTTGCATAGCAAACCGCGTTCCGCCCACACTCCAGTTACGTGACCTAGAAAAACTGCGCTGATGGTAAAATACGTTTGGGTTTTACTTTCGCTGCTAATCTATTCACTGATACCGAATGTAAAATATTTAATCCAAGCACGCATATACGGTGGCTCATAAGTGGCATAATTAAAAAAAAAAACAATGTCACTTATGAGCCACCGTAGTTTCCTTATATTTATTAATGTTCATGGTTGTTGAAAAGGTGCATGTTCTTCTGCCACTGGGTATCGCACAAGCTATGGTGTTTTCGAATCTGTTGTCACGGTCGCCATGGTCGCGGTGCTTAAGTGATGTGATTGGTCAATATGTGCAGGATGCCGCTGTGTGTCGTTGATCGTGATACATTGCCCAAGCGTACCAGGGGCTTTTTCTAGGAACCCCTGGTTTTAGCGAGGATGGACTCACTCATGCATTCACTCATTTATTACCGGACAATTTGCAAATGGTAGCCTACTTCGTAGAAAAATACAAATAATCTCACATTAATTCCAAATACAAGTAAACTCACATTAATTCCAAATTAATACATATTAACTCAGTGTTATTCCAAACACAAACTTAATTCCAAATACAAATAATCTCACGTTAATTTCACTCTAAGTATATTACGAAAAAAGCTTTGCAATTCACCTTTTAAACTTTTTGCACTATGCAGACTCGAATCGATGAGATATTCAGCAGTAGGAGAGAAGTGCTATCTAGAAAATGACGTAAAAAAATTGAAGTTTTAGCTTAATAACTTCAGTTTGATTCGTCATGGAATTTCGAAACCATATGGACGCATCTTTACATGTAACTGAGCATCGATTGACACGAAAAAATAAATTGTCATCTATCTCATTTGCATAATAATAGCGGCAATCATATCCGCCCTCTGAACTAATTAACGGTTTATTGTTTAGCTGAAAAAAACACAGCGCTAAATTATGTTAAAATTCATAAGATTATGCGCTTCCAACTTTGAAGAAATTTTGGTTTTCAACTCCAAAGTTATCGCGAAAAAACCGCGAACTTTTTAAATTAATTTTTAGACAGCACTTCTCTCCTACTGTTCAACTTTGCTCTTCAGTTATAGGGTGTTGAAGATAGTTGTCTATGGAAACCAACTTTGAAGAAATTTTGGTTTTCAACTCCAAAGTTATCGCGAAAAAACCCCGAACTTTGTAAATAAATTTTTAGACAGCACTTCTCTCCCTACTGTTCAGCTCAGTTAGAGTGTTGACGATAGATGTCTATGGAAACGCATAATCTTATGAATTTTAACATAATTTAGCGCTATTTCCAGCGAAACAATAAACCGTTAATTAGTTCAGAGGGCGGATATGATTGCCGCTATTATTATGCAAATGAGATAGATGACAATTTATTTTTTCATGTCAATCGATGTTCAGTTACATGTAAAGATGCGTCCATATGGTTTTGAAATTCCATGACGAATCAAACTGAAGTTTCTCGACACAGCCACTTAAATAACTGGTAATGAATGCAGTCTATCAACTCAGTTACCATTGCTTCAACCCCGTTACTGTTCCTGGGTAACGGAGTTGAGAGTAACGGAGTTGAGAACATTTTATGTTAGTGGAACGTATGTCGAAAAGTACAGCGCCAGTCGGTGACCTGTTCATCGTACCGACAACATGCAGAGACGGGCTCTAAAAAAACTACAATATAAATTTCACTAGATTCACTTATTGTATTAGAAATGCAGGTAACGGAGGTGAGCATGAAAAAAACATACCCTATTTCTGACAGCTGGAAACGTCTCATTAAAAAGAAAACGATTAGCGATTACTTACAAAGTGAACCGCCACGATGCTTCCCACACCACGCGGAGCGACGAGTGCATGCACACTAGAAATAAATCTGACGATGCTGCTCCCTAGCTCCCTAGCCAAAAACCTATGCGGTAACGGAGTTGAGATGGGGGAAAGGGACAGATTATTCCACTGGTGCCTGTCAAATACTAAACAAGCTGGCGTATTTGTCTGTCTCTGAATAAATAACTCATTATACGTGCTTCAGATATAACAACAACGTTAAAACAAAGTTGAGGTAAATTCTACATTTATTGCCATTCAAAGATAGTGAAAATCTGATAGGGACAGCTGTTTTTTTCCGGACTCTGCCAACTATGTGGACACTCACACTGAATAATAAAAACTCGGGTCAGACAAAAATAAGTATAAATTTTCTCTATACATTACTAACCACAAACAATAAAAAAGCAGGTATGTGATGCGCTTTTCTTATCTTAGCCAGAGCTGTGAAGTCGGGGGACAGTAAATTTGACCTTAGTTGGATTTTCACCCAAATACTTTTTAATTCTTTGTGTGATTGCTGCAGCCCCAGTTTTGTAAGAAATATTAAGAAGAGTGATGGGTCTCCAGTTTTTCAGAAATTGCTTTGCTTTACCCTCTTTCGGGAAGCATGTAATGACTCATTGTCTCTGTGTTATTGATAGAGAATCATTATTATACGCATAATTCAATGTATTCAATAAATATTTATTCAAATCTATCCCGAAAAATTCTGCTGTGTAGCCGTCCAATCCTGGGCTTTTTCGTTATTCGTCGTTTGGACGATTCCCCTTCAAAATCATTTGATTGTTCTGCATTTAATTTGGACACCTTGTTTTCCAATAGCTCATCTAAATGAATTGGACTAGTTTCGTTTCTGCTATAAAGTCGTTTATAATATCTTTTGGTGTCTTCTACTATATATTTTGGTTCTGTAATGATTTTATCTTCAGAATTTGAATCCGAGTAATTGATTTTTTAATATAATTTCGATGTTCCAGCTTCAAAAAATATTTAGTCGATTTTTCATCATATTCTGCCAATTTCGCTTTGTACCAGTAATTAGGCCATTATCCTTATTTTTATTTATTTTTTCTAATTCATCTTTTATTGTTCCTATATCTTGCAGTGTTGTATTTTTGTAATCAATGTCATTCTCTAGTTTTTCCTCTAAGTTTTGTAATTCAGCCGATAGTTCGGTTTCCCTAACTTTTGACTGTCGTTTTTTATTAGATGAATATGCTATAGTCTTCCATCTAATTTTTAAAGCATAACATTTAATTAAAAATGACATTCAGTCCACCAAAGTGGGGACAACTCATTGTGGTGCATCTTTTGCAGAGTAAATATAATAGGAAAATCATTCTAAATTTCAAAAGAGGGAAAATGGAAGGGAGATCAAACTGGCGTATCTCATGCACATGACATGAGTGCTGAGAAATGAAGATGTCCAATTTTGAGTCAAGCCCCCTACTTCAGGGTTTCAAAGCGACCTATCTGCCATATTGGAGAACAATAGTCTACAATCAACCAACCACCACCACACTGACCACCATTCTAGTCTAGTTTCTGACTGATGATCTCTTTCTACAAACCACACTGATTTGCTCTCTTGATCCCTGACGCGAAATGTGGACCAAAGATGTCCCTGTTGGACTTTGTTTTCCCCTATAGGGCTATACTTCCAGAAAGGAGCATCACAATAAGCTCCCCAAATAATTCGTAGCAAATTTGTGATACTCCTATGAACAAATCACACACAGTAATAATAATATATTTTTAAAGAAAACGCCATATTCGGATTTCAACTTTTGGTACCAGTAGTTAGATCTTAAAAGAAGCAGAATATGCATAAAGTTAACCCGAAAAAAGGCAAATCGTGGGATTCATAAGTTTGTAGGACAGGTTTTTAAAACATTTTCTCGACAATTTATGCAATGATGCACACAGAAATATATATCGACGCGAACTAAGGCAAGCAGCATATATACGGTCTGCAGCGGAGGGTAGACATATTAAGGGAATAATCGTGAATGGATCAGCCTGCACATCCACTCAATTTCAGGGATTTTACCTGAAATCCAGGTATATCATCCATTAAGTAAAGCTAAATTACCTCATTTTTTAGGGGATTTTACGTACCTTACTAATCCTCTCATTCCTGGATCTTTTTTCTTAAATCCAGGAAATTATCCCTGGATTTCAGGTAAAATCCCTGAAATTGACTGATTTATTCAGGATTATTATCTGAATATTTCTGAGGGTGATATAATGTGCGTATAAAGAAATACATACCGTATAACAAGTAACTTGAATATTAGAAGTTTGTTACGACATGGATCATGCACTGTTCCATGGTTACGATAATATTTCACTACGTAATATCTGATAACATATTTTGCTTCTGCCACTATCTCGGGGGAATCTTAAGTAAACTAACGTTTGTCTTTTTACATTACACTGTAGATAAATGGGACGCTGAAGTGTTCGGAGAGTGTTCAAGATTCAACACGCGTGTTAAAGTTGTGAACGCTTATGTTAGAGTTTGGAATGCTAATGTTAGAGTTTGGAATGCTATTGTTTAAACTTTGAATGCGTGTGTTCTGCATTTGAATACCTGCGTTAATGGTTTGAGTTCTAAAGTTCAAAAATGAACGTTGAAGTTAACAATTTGAACATAATTACGCGTTCAATATAAGTGTTACAATTTGAGCACCTCAGTTTACAGTGTAGTTCCCGTCGACATCTTACTCGGACATTAGTTCAACTTCTTAAATGAGAAGACCGAGTTATTTCCTCGTTACGTTACCTTACTAACAAGCCAGAGATTATCTTTGTTGTTTTCCACTAGTTTATCCATTTTCATTGCTGATAAAAATAATACCAGGAACCCGCTGAAAACTGGCCGGAATATTTACAAACCCGATTCCCATTGCATCCGGAAATCAACAGGAAAACCTTCAGGATTCGGAAACCTAGGTATTCCGCCTAGTTTCCGGCAAATCTGAACAGGAATTTTTAACTCAGTGGCGGTCGAATATGTGGTTTTCTAGTCAGTCAATCAAATTACTCCCTCGATGATACGACTGTCATATTCGATTACGTCATACAAGAGGCTTTATGGAAGATTCAAAACTCGTGATGACGGTTAATCTCCCGGGATTTGTGGGGTTGACGGATTTGTGGGATACGGCTATTTATGATCACATGGCAGTTTCCTACTCCATACAAATAATTACAGCATCTATTCATGAGAAAACAGAGGTTTGAACAGACCCGAGAAATCTGAAAAATTACAGGCTTTTCATACCGCTGTCTGTCTGTTTTCATATTGTCTGGGCTTACAGAAGGTACATGAATAATTTTCGAATCATCCAAGGGGTGTTGCAGATCTTTAATTTGAAGAAGTAGGACAGCACATGACTCGAAAATGGCGGTTTCCGTTGGGTTACGTTGGTAGAGTTTAGCTGATTGGCTAACGGCATCATCTGCATGGTGTTGATTTCCGGGGACTCCCCCTTGTAGTTGCCGAAAGTAGGCTGGAAATGGATACACACGATCCCAGGGTCAGTCTTACCGCGTATATAGATGAACCAGATGGTTACAGGTTGTCTATACCTCGTGTGATATTAGTACGATGTTCTAAATGTCATTATAAGAATATTGAAACAAATGAAATGTTCCGATCAATCGGGACATCCTCCCCACAGCGCATGCTCCATTTCACAGGCTCATTTACCATCCCTGCCTCCAATAGCGGAAGTTGACCTTTACTACGTTGCTATGACGTATAGGGGAAAACCAACGAACGCACGGTTCAGTTTGAATCCGGCCGAACAACTCCTTCAGTGTTGCACATGAGCGAACTACTTTTCATATGCTCTGTCCAGATAAACAGGGGAAATTATGTCCAGATAATTCTTTTTAACGCTAGGTCAACATAAGTATTATGCAGACTTGAAAAGTAATCGAAATGTTCGGTAAAAATCTATTTTACTATATATGATGTCACTTCCGGCGATGTGCGCGAAGGCCCCGAATCCGGTCCAAAAATCTGACTGGTGGCTAGGGTGTTATTAGACCCCCAGCGAGGTGGTTGTCAATCGGGAGTCTGGCACATCAGCACTATTTTACACTGAAAAATGTACCCGTTCGCAACTTCACGGGTATCTTCGGTGCCGGATATCTTACGAAGAACATGGACTCCATATTAAGTTTCGAATGTTTGTGCTACCGGTATACCGCATCCTGGATTCCAGAGCAGTCCTTGCACAGTTCGGCGGTCTATTACATAATCTCTGGTCAAAGGGAGAGAATTCTCAGGATAACACACGTTCCCAGTTCAGTAAAGACCAATGTATGGCACAAACTAATAATAATGTTCCAGAAATATGTTGAAGTAGAACAAAACTTAATCAAGTAGGCTGTGGTCGTGTTCTAGCACTTGTGGCAGCGGTGCAGCGTCATCAACAACGGGTTCTCTAATCAGGAGCGACGGAGCCGGGAAGGGGGTGGGGAGTGGTACTGATGTGAGTAGTAACCAATTGCTATTTAAAGCCAACTTTTCCAGGGAGGTAACTCTTGGTTCCTTTTTTCCGCCAGGGGGCGCTCTTGCAGGTATGACGTCACTTCCGGTCTCGGTGAATGGAGCGTGACCTGTGAACATGATAGGATATGTACTGACGTGTCCGTGGAGTTTTTCCACAATGTCGTTCACCTCCGTTTCTTTTCGGTGACGTCCGTGTCTTTTCGGTGAGGTCCGCCATCTTCAGAACATGATAGGACATGTACTGACCTGTCTGTGGGGGTTTTCCACAATGTCGTTCACCTCCGTGTCTCTTCGGTGACCTTCGTGTGTGGAAATAGACGTTTTAGGGTTTAGGTGAGCCCCTAATGATCCTATGGTGTCGTATGAGGTCTTAATTTGAAGCTGTCGTGAGGGAGCATCCGCCTGGGCTAGTGTGTCGTTCGTTGTCAATAGTCTGCGAATGCGCAGTCTGGCCGTAGTATAGAAATAGACGTGTTGGGGTTTAGGTGGGCCACTATTGGGCCGATTGGATCGAGTGAGGTATCAATGTAAAGCATACGTGAGGGAGTATCCAACGGGCTGGGTGTGACGTGGAACTGACGTCATTCTGCGCATGCGCAGTAGAGAAAGTGTATGGAAATATACATTTTGGCGCCGACATGGGTCACTATGGGTCCGATGGAGTCGTATGAGGTCTTATTTTGAAGCTCTCGTGAAGCAGCATCCGACTGGCCTCATGGTTCGTCCGTGTTCAAGAGTCTGCGCATGCGCAGTCTGGTCGTAGTATAGAAAGCAGGCATTTTGGGGATGCGTGGGAGTGTGTTTGACCCACCACTGTGGGTCCATGGTTGCGGTTTGGTGGTGTGGGTTCTTCGCACGGACGTCACTTCCGGTTTCACTAAAACTACCTCCGAACCCAGAAGAGTTCCAATTTTCCCGTAGACGTAGGGTCCGGATGTTCAACATCCGGGTTTTCCCCGGCCCGGCCCGGTACGTATCACGGACTACACCCGTAGAGCTACGTCTAGGCGCGCATGTGTGACATGGTCTATAAAACACGTCCCTCTGGATCCCACACACCCATTCCTACGGTTACAGAGCCATGACGGACACCCATCCCTATGCGACTCGCATTTTACAGCATGCCACCGTGGTTAATTCACTCACGGTTTACCGAGCAGTGGTTCGGTCCATGTTTGCAGATGGCGACGACAACGAGGGGCGACGCCAGGTCCTGAAAGAGTTCACAGAAGCGGTCCTCGACAGAGTGCACACGATGGAGAGGTGTGCTATCACCCACCACTACTGGACTATGACAGCCATCCTTGATGCCCGGATTATGGATCACGAGCGCTCACGCCGGAACCAGCGACGGCTCGTTGGCCTAGTAATGGTCTGTGCCCTATTGACCCTGACGCTGTGGCAATGACAGCGACAGAAAAAGAACGGCTCTTCAGAGCCTCCACAGATTCGCGTATGTGCAACCGATATATACGAGGGTCAGTCACAGTTTGCGTCATTCACCGTTCGTCATTGGGTCAAGCATGTCACCAGTCCTACGAGCCATCCTTCCCCTTACACCCCGGGTGGGGTTACACGTCTATGAAGATAAAATCACCCTCGTGGAAGACTGTGGAGATGTTTGCTGGTCGCCCGCTGAGACCGTATCTAATACGGTTACGCTACACCGTGACGGCTGGACCAAATTTAAACGGGTGTTGAGCGGTGAGCTCGACGGAAACCTCATCCACATAGACAATGCCATCTACGTACACCGTGGACCCTTCTTCCCACGCCTGGGCCGTTACCAAGACCCTACGCGAGGCTTCACCCTAGACCCCGATTTGTGGACAGCCTTCGAGAAAGTGGTGCCTATTGTGGACCAGCTGTTTACACCGGACGAGCGGTCAGCTGTTCAGTTGGAGTGGGCTCGTGCCCTGAGTGAAGCGGCGGCAGAACCCAATGAACAAATGTCTAGCAATGAAGCTGAGGCAGACGATGATGCCATTGATTATCCGGCTAGACTCAGTCAGCCCAGTGACATGACCACCCGATCCTTTGATCTCACGGCGTTGTCCCTATAAATACGAGTCAAATCTTGTACCATTCACGTACTGACCATGACGGAGCATATAATACAGGCGTATCTCAACTTGACCCCCGAGGTCTTCCTGCGCGTTTATGCGGATAAGGTCGATATCATGGAGGAGGTGGGAGACATCTGTGATGCGGACCCTACACAACCGTGCCCGGCTCACATTCGTCTGTCCCGAGAGGGCTGGACCAAATTCAAACGGGTGTTGTCTGGTGAACTGGACGGCGACCTCATCCACTTGCTTCACGATGTGTACATCCGACGCGGTCCCTTCTTTGCTCAATTGGCTCGGCTAGATGGGGGTACAGTCCATTTTACCCTTCACCCTGATCTATGGTCTGCATTGGAAGATGCCGTCGTAGATGTGGATCAAGTGCTTACGGAGAAAGATCGGTCGTCAGACGAGTTGGACTGGTCATTTACCATGGACACTGTGCTGGCAGAAGCCAACGAAGAAAATCAGAAAGAAACTCCGGCCCAAGATATACCCGTTATAAATAAACGATAGAGCCAGGGTTCATCATCATTTGTCACACTGAAGAGCTGGGAGAAGGTGTTGGATAACTTATACTACAGTCCCGGCAGTCCGGCGGCCTATAGTGCATTGACGGCTCTCTATCGAGCGGCCAAATCCCAGGGGATACATCGTGCTCAAGTCCGAGATTGGTTAAGAAAACAAGACACCTATACCTTACATCGAGCTGCCCGTCGCCATTTTCTACGGAACCGGGTCATCGTGGGAGGACTAGATGCCCAATGGCAAGCGGACTTGGTCGATATGAGCGCCTTTGCCAAACACAACGATGGGAATCGGTATATCTTGACGTGCATCGATATCCTGTCGAAGTATGCGTGGGTGGTACCCATCCGGACGAAAACGGGGGCGAATCTCATAGCGGCGTTCAAGGACATCTTCAAGACCGGGCGCAAACCCATGTATTTGCAAACCGACGAAGGCACGGAATTCCTCAACAGACCGTTCCAACAGTTTCTGAAAGCCCTGAAGGTGTTTTTCTTCCATACGTACAACGAGACCAAGGCTTCCGTGGTGGAAAGGTTCAACAGGACATTCAAAGGCCCCATGTATAAATATTTCACCTATAAGAATACAAGGCGGTACATCGATGTTCTCCCAAAACTTGTGAGTGGTTACAATCGAGGGATGTGTACAAGGTCGGGGACTCTGTACGGATCAGTAAAGTCAAAGGTCAATTTGAGAAAAGTTACTTGCCCAACTGGAGCGATGAGCACTTCCTGATTAAACGGCGCCTACCCCGACAGCAGCGAGTCTATGAACTGGAAGATCTTCAACCGTTGCTAGGGACGTTTTACGAGACGGAATTACAGCCTGTCGTAAAAACACAGCAAGACTACTACTCGGTGGAGCAGATTTTGAAAACGGAACGTCGGCGTGGTAAACTGTTTCATTTCGTCAACTGGCAAGGCTGGCCCAGTTCCTTCAATTCCTGGGTGGCGGCCAACCAGGTGAAACGACTATGAAGCCAGACACAACTACCGTCATCCTTCATTCCACGTTCGACCACGGTGCTATGGACAAGCAGCAGCTGCCTCTGAACACAGCGTCTCCCAAAACGCGCAAAGCGCTAGTGGGCTTTGTGGTGATATTGCTAACCCTGCTGAGTGTGTTGTACGGAGGTGTGTTTTACGACGTAGCCTATGTCAGCACGCTACTTAACCAACTTAGAACTCCAGCTGTGAGTGGCAGTGAAACCAGTCTACAGATAGCACCAGTAACCCCCGTATCGAGCCCAGTCATCACCACCACCAAACCCCGTGTACAAGCCACATCGAGATCCACACCGAGTATACAGTCAACACCTGCACCAAGTACACCCACTACGTCTGAAAACCCACCGGATTTCATCCCACACAGTGAACAGACAACGACGACCGACGTTATACCCACCGCCATCATCACTCACAGTGAACAGACGACGACCGACGTTGTACCCACCACCACCACTCCAGTTCACTCGTACCAAATTTACAAGAGCGGGTTACCACGAGAGCGCATACAGCTCGAACCATGGACCCTCGGTGGCAGCATCCCTTCACTTGCGTCATCGCAGAACCGACGGGCTCCGGCAAAACGCACTTCGTCAGGAAGCTCCTTCAACACGCCGACAGCATGATCACCCCACCCATTGCCCGAGTCGTGTGGTGTTACGGAGAGTGGCAGGCAGCGTATGCAGCAATGCCCCACATCACGTTTGCGGACGGCCTACCCAACCTGGCCGATTTGGAACCCGACACCTTGGTGGTTCTGGATGATCTCATGGCGGAGACGGATGCGCGGGTCACCGGTGGGCCCGACGAATCTCTGGCTGCACTCGATGTTTCAACAGGTGGATATTTTTCTCAGCGACAAATTCATCAGTGACTCGACCAACACGTACCCCTATCGAGCCTACATCGAGACGATGCTGTTGTATGGACGAGAAAAAAATCTCAGCTGACAGCCGCTTTATTCTACCAGGACAAAGCCGAGCACATGAGCACGGTGGGCAATGAAGGATATAACAAACGGAAGGCTTTCACCGCCAACGGCGTCTCGGTGGATCTCATGGGTCGACTGCACGCAGACATTTTCATGCAAGACCGGTACCTCTTGAACAAGATCCCCATCAAAATCCGATTGATACGGGCGCCTCCGACCTTCGCCTTGATGGCCACTGACGTAGACGGACATGCAGCCGACTATAAGATTGTCATCCAAGACGCAGTCCTGTATGTCCGAAAAGTGAAACCGAATCCAGCCGTTCAACTGGGACACCTCAAAGCCTTGGAAGCAAAATCAGCCCAGTATCCTATCCGACGTGTACAAACCAAAGTGTTCTCTGTGCCTGCTGGAAATATGAGCGCCAACAAAGAAAACCTGTTCCTGGGGGAACTACCCAAGCGATTGATCCTGGCCTGTGTGGAAAATACCAGTTTCAGCGGAGCCTACCCAGAGAATCCGTTTGACTTTGAACATTTCGGCATCAATTTTGTGGCCCTGCATGTGGATGGACAACAAGTCCCAGCCACGGCCTTAACACCGAACTTTGGGCGCAGGAATTTCATTCGAGCCTATCAGAGCCTGTTTACAGCCACCGGTCAAATCGACCAGGACGAAGGGAATATGATCAGTCGGGAGGACTACGCGAACGGATACACGTTGTTCTGTTTCGATCTGACCCCCACCTTAGAGAACGACCATCAGCTGGCCCTCGCCAAGCAAGGCAATTTACGGTTGGAAATCCACTTTGCACGAGCCCTCGGGACCACCGTCAATGTGATCTGCTACGCCGAGTTTGACAACATCATTCAAGTGGACAAGGCGCGCAACGTCCTGTTTGACTTTGCCACCTAACATGGATACAGACCAGATAACCACCGTGCTGGAGAATGACCCAGGAACACGTATGGTCTTTCAAGGGGTGTTCGCCCGAGATGTGTTCCCATTAGACCGTGTGTATCCTGCTGCTTACGTTCTCAACACGGACCCGATGGATCGGCCCGGTGAACATTGGGTGGCCGTGTAAATGACAGAACAGCAGGGCGAATACTTTGACCCGTACGGCCACACAGACGTGGTGTTGGAATAGTGAAACGTTGCAAAGCCTGACCAGTAGCGTGTGCGGACAATATTGCTTGTTTTACCTCTACCATCGATGCCGGGGCAGAACCTTATCTACCATCGTACAGATGTTTGACGAGTACCCCAAGGCCGAGGACCGCGATGTACTCGTATATGACTGGGCCGCCCATCATTTCAATGTACAAGCCCCGTTCTGGGCTTAAGTTCTTTCAATGTACAAGCCCCCTGTTCTGGGTTTAAGTTTGCAAGCCCCCTGTTCTGGGCTTCAGTTCTTTCAATGTACAAGCCCCCTGTTCTGGGCTTCAGTTGTCACGTGGTTGTTCTCACGTTGTTGTTAGTTATTGTTGAATAGAAAACAAAATGAGATCTCACCAAAGAGAAACCTGTCTTGTGTGTTTTCTATATGAGCATAATGCATGAAACTGGATTTGAACACCGTATTAGCCAATCAGTGGCCTAGAATGGAGACAAAGGTAACCCATCCATGTCCAGAAAACATTACCCGGGTGTACAAGTACCCGGATGGAGGCGCGGGCGTAGGCGAAAGCATTCTAGTACCCGGATGTAGGCGCAGACGTGAGCGAAATTCTAGTACCCGTCCATTGGTTCTTTTATCGATCACTCATTGGCTCATTTTCTCGACCGCTGATTGGTCCAAATGGAACTGCCCATCCTTCCCAGGTTAATTTACAATCCCCTTTTTGGGTTCAAGCTCTGTATATCGATGCGGCAACATTGTTGCCGAACCTTGCCGAAAGGGAGACCTTTGACCTTTTGACCTGGATGTAACCTTTGACCTTTTGACCCGACATTCATCCGCGCACTTCCGGATAACCCGCGCGCGCGGGCCGTGGAAAACTCGGATGTTGAACATCCGGACCCTACGTCTACGGGAAAATTGGAACTCTTCTGGGTTCGGAGGTAGTTTTAGTGAAACCGGAAGTGACGTCTGTGCGAAGAACCCACATCACCAAACCACAACCATGGACCCATAGTGGTGCGTCAAACACACTCCCACGCATCCCCAAAATGCCTGCTTTCTATACTACGACCAGACTGCGCATGCGCAGACTCTTGAACACGGACGAACCATGAGTCCAGTCGGATGCTGCTTCACGAGAGCTTCAAAATAAGACCTCATACGACTCCATCGGACCCATAGTGACCCATGTCGGCGCCAAAATGTCTATTTCCATACACTTTCTCTACTGAGCATGCGCAGAATGACGTCAGTTCCACGTCACACCCAGCCCTTTGGATACTCCCTCAAGTATGCTTTACATTGATACCTCACTCGATCCAATCGGCCCAATAGTGGCCCACCTAAACCCCAACACGTCTATTTCTATACTACGGCCAGATTGCGCATGCGCAGACTATTGACAACGAACGACACACTAGCCCAGGCGGATACTCCCTCACGTCAGCTTCAAAATAAGACCTCATACGACACCATATGATCATTAGGGGCTCACCTAAACCCTAAAACGCCTATTTCCACACACGAAGGTCACCGAACAGACACGGAGGTGAACGACATTGTGGAAAAAAACCCCAGACAGGTCAGTACATGTCCTATCATGTTCTGAAGATGGCGGACCTCACCGAAAAGACACGGACGTCACCGAAAAGACACGGAGGTGAACGACATTGTGGAAAAACTCCACAGACAGGTCAGTACATATCCTATCATGTTCACAGGTCACGCTCCATTCACCCAGACCGGAAGTGACGTCATACCTGCAAGAGCGCCCCCTGGCGGAAAAAGGAACCAAGAGTTACCTCCCTGGAAAAGTTGGCTTTAAATAGCCTTTGGTTACTACTGATGTGCCTGGGAATGGGTCGACAATTCGTAGACAAGCGCCTGAAATCTCTGATCGTGACTAGTTTGATACCAATTTTCGTACTCCAAGTGTCAACTTTTTCCTTGTATTTGTTCTATCTGATTTAGTGTTTAACTCCGGCACAGTCTTCATGAATTATCAGTTCATATGATATATGCCTCTCTGTTTCGATTAAAAAAAAACGTTAATTAGCGCGAAAAATGCCGAGTTTGTCACCCACAACTTCAAACAATTCAACTTTGCATTGGTGCAACAAATTACGCATCGATGAAGTGACCTTTTCTTGCAGAATCGTTAGACTTCAAATTTGACTTAAACTTCAGGACGAGAGGATTGTTTCATTTGTACATCATATTTGAGTAAGATATAAGGCGAATCTATGCTAATTAACTGAGATTATCATTTGCTAATTAGACAATATCTTGTCTTCGCTCGAAATATATATTCACAGTTTGCGGAAATGCATGTCTGTGCAATTTAGCTGGGAATCGCAAGTGCGAATCAATGCTAATTAGCTCAGATTATCATTTGCTAATTAGACAATTTACAAGAAAAACACCGAAAGTTTGCTGCTACCGCTCTTCAAATGCGAATCTCTGCAATTTAGCTGAGAATCGCAAGTGCGAATCTACATGTATGCTGATTAGCTGAGATTGTCATTTGCTTATTAGACAATATCTTGTCTTCCCTAGAAATGTATATCCACTACTTAGCTGAGATTATCATTTGCTAATTAGACAACATATTGTCTTTCCTCTGAATATAATGTCACAAAATTTGATATTGTACATCTGTGGACCTTACCGGAGATTATCTATGTGGAATTTAGCTTAGAATCGCAAGTGCGAATCTACACTATGTAGCTCAGATTATTTACTAATTAGTCAATATATTGTTTCCCTCGAAATATATCCACGAAAGTAGTATATAGTGCGTATATTCACTATTATTGACTTTTGACCTCTGTGGAGGTCACGAGGTCAAAGGCCATTGAGTGCACTTGAGCTGACCTGTATCCTTTCATCCCGTCTCTGACCTTGAATCATGTTTAGAGATGTTAGGGGATTCCTCCGCGGTGATGCGGTCTGCCTCCGCGGACAGAAAGTAGTCCCAAGTATATAGAGGGCTGAGGGTATGTCTGACTGTATGGAATGCATGTATTGACTTGTGTCTGGGTTTTTTCCATCACGGGGAGTGCGCAGGTGTATGACTTCACTTCCGGTTTGCGTGAATCGGGCGTGACCTGGGTATGACTGTATGGGATGTACTGACTTGGTTCTGGGCTTTTTTCATCATGCGGCGGTCACGTGATTAGGAGTGCATGTACGGACTTGTATGCCGTCCATTCATTTGAGTCGGGGACTTGGGGTCCCTACGGAAGGATTTTGCAAGTCATGGGTGGGTGTTTGTAAAATGAGGATTTGTCTCGAAAATATAAAAAGCGGAACACGGATTTTACCTCTAAAAATGGGGAAAACCCCAATCAACTCTATCCCAAAGGGCTAATATCGGTCCCTGGCTTATCGAGATCTGCCTGGAGTGGGTGTATGTAAAATTAGGATTTGTCCCGAAATATAAAAAGCGGAACACGGACTTTACCGCTAAAATAGGGAAAAACCCCTATCAACCCTATCCCAAAGCGCTAATATCGGTCCCCGGGCATATCGGGGTCTACCTATCAAGTCAATCGGGTGGGTGCATGTAAAATGAGGATTTGTCTCGAAAATATAAAAAGCGGAACACGGACTTTACCCCTACAATAAGGGAAAACTCCTATCAGCCCTATCCCAAAGGCCGAATATCGGTCCCCGGGCTGATCGGGGCCTGGGTGCAGGGTGGGTGTATGTAAATTTAGGATTTGTCCCGAAAATATAAAAAGCGGAACACCTGCTCAGAGAGGTAGAGTGGGGAGTGGGTGCATGTAAATTTAGGATTTGTCCCGAAAATATAAAAAGCGGAACACGGACTTTACCCCTACAATAAGGGAAAACTCCTATCATCCCTATCCCAAAGGGCTAATATCGGTTCCTGGCTTATCGGGGCCTGCTGAGAGAGGTAGGGTGGGGGAGTGGGTGTATGTAAATTTGGGATTTGTCCCGAAAATATAAAAAGCGGAACACGGACTTTACCCCTACAATAGGGGAAAACTCCTATCAACGTTGTCCAAAAGGGCTAATATCGGTCCCTGGTTTATCGGGGTCTGCTGAGAAAGGTAGGGTGGGGAGTGGGTGCATGTAATTTGAGGATTTATCCCGAAAATATAAAAAGCGGAACACGGAATTTATCCCTAAAATAGAGGAAAACTCCTATCAACCACGTCTAGTGGGGCTTATCGGAGCCTGCCGACAGAGGAAGGATGGGGAGTGAGTGCATGTAAATTTAGGATTTGTCCTGAAAATATCAAAAGCGGAACACGGACTTTACCCCTACAATAGGGGGAAACTCCTATCAACCTTGTCCCAAAGGGCTAATATCGGTCCCTGGCTTATCGGGGCCTGCTGAGAGTGGTAGGGTGGGGGATTAGGAGTAGTATAGAAAGCAACAGTTTTGGGGCTCCGAGCTCCGAGCTCCGAGCTTCCGTCGTTACGCCTTAACGCCCTAGCATAACGCCTTGACGCCATGATATACACAGATGATAGAAAAACAACAACATCAAGGATGAGAGAACAACAACAACATGTTTTTTTCTTTTCATATGGTTTATTCTCCCCTCCAGTACATCATATCCACGCTGGTGGAGCCGCGTTGGGTATGTTTACAATGCAAGAAGACTCTTGTCCAATCAGAGGCCGCCAGCGGGTGGTTGGTGGGTGTCCGGTGGGCATGGGTTCCTGTTGCTTCAATGTATTTTGCTGCGAAGCAACAGGAACTTGATAATGTGATGTCTAGCACTGTAATATCACTTGTCTTTATTGCACCCTGTAAGTGTCCTGTCCGTGTCTTGTGTGCTGTCATCAGTGTTTTATAGGGTGGATGGAGGGTGTCTGATCCCATGCTGCTTCAAAGATTTCTTCTTTGAAGTAGCAAGAACACAACTGGGCTGGGTGGTGCTTAGTTGGTTCGTCGCGATATAGCTGAAATATTGTTGAAAGCGACGTTAAATTTCATTCACTCACTCACTCACTCAGAGGCCGCCATTTGGCGCTGTATCAGTCATATATCAAAGGTCACTTCCGGTCACGTGACCGAAAGTGCACTCAGAGTTCAAAGGTTAATGGGCCTCCAAACCCCCTTTATCGCTCGTTATGGCGCGGAGACGGGCGTTAAGGCGTAAAGATAGGGCGTTAAGGCATTGAGACGGGCGTTAAGGCGTAACGACGGGTGTTGACGGGCGTTGAGACGGGCGTTAAGGCGTAACGACTGGCGTTGACGGGCGTCACTGCATTTCGATGTATTGGAGGCAATTCCATGGCAATCAGGGCTTCCGAGCTAGTTCACCAGGGCGTTGAAGCGTTAAGCTAAGCGTTGACGGCCGTTACTGTCTATAAAAGCAAGTGTATTGCCAAAACACGCACAGTCGACGTTCAACCGTCAATATGGTTTATACTTGCTCTGAGCGCCAACGCACGTTCAACAGACGTTACGATATGATGCGACACGAGAAAAATATACATGGGATTGAAGACTCCGAGGCACAAGAAGCCGATACAGAAATTGATGATAGTCTATCTACTGATAAGGAGAGCTTGACCTCAGATAGTCAGTCTACATCCCAGGAAAGTGAGATTGCTGAGAGTCTATATACTGATACGGAGAGCTTGACCCCAGATAGTCAGCCTACATACCAGGAAAGTGAGGCAGAACCTTCCTTCTGGGATCGTATCGTGACAGCAGCTATCAATGCTCATGCTGCAGCGATCGAGGATGCCGGACAGGATAACTTACAACAGGCGTACACCCAAATGCGCCCCTGCATCAGGAAAACAGCCATGGCGATCTTGAACAGTATACTTTACTACCGCTTGAAATGAAAGGCAACCCCACGCACAGGTCCATCATGAAGACCAAGCGTCACTTGGAAGAAGATATGGGGCTACCACCCACTGAGGTCCTGGAAAATGCGATCAGGATGCGCAAACAACTCTTTCAGGACATGCTGCCCGAACAATATCCAGGCCTGCCCGACGACGATTAGGTCACACCGAGCAAAGATGAAAGTTTCTGAAACGGCGACTTCTGATTGGACAAGAGCAATCGAGAAAACATCTAAAGCAGTAACGGGCAAGAACGAATATGACTGATACAGCGCCAAATGGCGGCCTCTGATTGGACAAGAGTCTTCTTGAATTGTAAACATACCCAACGCGGCTCCCCCAGCGTGGGTATGTAACATGTTGTTGTTGTTGTTCTCTCATCTCTCATCCTTGATGGTGTTGTTTTTCTTTCATCTGTGTATATCATGGCGTCAAGGCGTTATGCTAGGGCGTTAAGGCGTAACGACGGGCGTTACGGCGTAACGACGGAAGCTCGGAGCTCGGGGATGGAGTAGTCGGGAGCTCGGAGCTCGGGGATGAGGCAGGCGGGAGCTCGGAGCTCGGAGCCCCAAAACTGTTGCTTTCTATACTACTCCTAATCCCCCACCCTACCACTATCAGCATGCCCCGATAAGCCAGGGACCGATATTAGCCCTTTGGGACAAGGTTGATAGGAGTTTTCCCCTATTGTAGGGGTAAAGTCCGTGTTCCGCGTTTGATGTTTTCAGGACAAATCCTAAATTTACATACACCCACTCCCCCACCCTACCTCTCTCAGCAGGCCCCGATAAGCCAGGGACCGATATCAGCCCTTTTGGACAAGGTTGATAGGAGTTTTCCCCTATTGTAGGGGTAAAGTCCGTCTTCCGCTTTTTATATTTTCAGGACAAATCCTCAATTAACATGCACCCACTCCCCATCCTTCCTCTGTCGGCAGGCTCCGATAAGCCCCACTAGACGTGGTTGATAGGAGTTTTCCTCTATTGTAGGGATAAATTCCGTGTTCCGCTTTTTATATTTTCAGGATAAATCCTCAATTTACATGCACCCACTCCCCGGCCATACCTTTCTCAGCAGGCCCCGATAAACCAGGGACCGATATTAGCCCTTTTGGACAAGGTTGATAGGAGTTTTCCCCTATTGTAGGGGTAAAGTCCGTGTTCCGCTTTTTATATTTTCGGGACAAATCCTAAATTTACATACTCCCACTCCCCCCACCCTACCTCTCTCAATAGGCCCCGATAAGCCAGGGACCGATATTAGCCCTTTGGGATAGGGCTGATAGGAGTTTTCCCTTATTGTAGGGGTAAAGTCCGTATTCCGCTTTTTATATTTTCGGGACAAATCCTAAATTTACATGCACCCACTCCCCACCCTTCCTCTCTGAGCAGGTCCCGATAATCCAGGGAACCGATATTAGCCCTTTGGGATAGGGCTGATAGGAGTTTTCCCTTATTGTAGGGGTAAAGTCCGTGTTCCGCTTTTTATATTTTCGGGACAAATCCTAAATTTACATACACCCACCCTGCACCCAGGCTCCGATCAGCCCGGGGACCGATATTCGCCCTTTAGGATAGGGCTGATAGGAGTTTTCCCTTATTGTAGGGGTAAAGTCCACGTTCCGCTTTTTATATTTTCGAGACAAATCCTCATTTTACATGCACCCACCCGATTGACTTGATAGGTAGACCCCGATAAGCCCGGGGACCGATATTAGCCCTTTGGGATAGGGTTGATAGGGGGTTTTCCCTATTTTAGCGGTAAAGTCCGTGTTCCGCTTTTTATATTTCGGGACAAATCCTAATTTTACATATACCCACTCCAGGCAGAACCCGATAAGCCTGGGATCGATATTAGGCCTTTGGGATAGAGTTGATAGTGGTTTTCCCCTATTTTAGAGGTAAAGTCCGTGTTCCGCTTTTCATATTTTCGAGACAAATCCTCATTTTACATACACCCACCCATGACTTGCAAAATCCTTCCGTAGGGACCCCAAGTCCCTGACTCAAATGAATGGACGGCATACAAATCCGTACATGCACTCCTAATCACGTGACCGCCGCATGATGGAAAAAACCCAGAACCAAGTCAGTACATCCCATACAGTCATACCCAGGTCACGCCCGATTCACGCAGACCGCAAGTGACGGCATACACCTGCGCACTCCCCGTGATGGAAAAAACCCAAACACAAGTCAATACATGCATTCCATACAGTCAGACATACCCTCAACCCTCTATATACTTGGGACTACTTTCTGTCCGCGGTGGCAGACCGCATCACCGCCAAACCGCATCACCGCGGAGGAATCCCCTAACATGTCTAAACATGATCCAAGGTCAGAGACGGGATGAAAGGATACAGGTCAGCTCAAGTGCACTCAATGACCTTTGACCTCTCCACCTCCACGTGACCTCCACAGAGGTCAAAGGTCAATAATAGTGAATATACGCACTATATACTACTCACGAAGTTCACTGAAGTACAAATCTCTGCAATTTAGCTGAGAATCGCACGAGCGAATCTACGTTACTTAGATGATATTATAATTTGCTAATTAGACAATATAATAAGGGGTTAAATACAACAAGGCCACACCGTAGCACGGTTTGATTAGACACAGCCAGTGCCAAATAAGCCTGTCAGAATTATGAAATGTTTTCAATGAAATTTACTTTTCCAATGTAATACAACACATTGACGATGTAGGGGAAAAGCCAACAGATCTATAAAATCTTCACAGAATATACTTCCATAGAACACAGATGTATTCAGACATGTAACCAGGCATGAATTCAGCGCTTTTCAAACTCATATTTTCATTCACCAGTTTCATGAAAATAATTTTTCTACAAAAAACATTAAATCGTCAAATTTTCACAGTTTCCCGAATTATAATATTCCATTTATCTAGACCATCAAATGAATCATAATATGGAAATATTGAACAATTCCTAAAACTTCATTTCAAAATTAAAATTTTCAAACTTTCGTTAAATTTAAAAAGCTAGAGTTCGGCGGAATTCAGATTTTGTGAAATAACATGTCATTACGAATTTTTCAGAACATGAAACTCCAAGGCGACTAATTGAACAGCTACTAGACCAATATTATCCAGAAACGCCCGCATACAAAATTATATTTTTGCCAAAAATACACGTTTTTAATTGTTCTCAGACTTTGACGAAGATTTTGAGTTAAACCGTACTAGAAGTTTTTAACAGAAATTCTTAGTACAAAAATTCACAGTTCATAGCTTGAATTTTAAAACATTCTTTAAAAAACGTTAACATGGACTTTACTTGTTGACATCTTCCGTTCTGCACCCTAGTCAGGATAGGATCAACCCATACCTTCCCATACAAGCTTTTTTTAACGAATATTATATAATTCCTGGAGTGAACTGAATCTTTTTCACGATAAAATATCCGTGTAATGCCGCTTCAAATCCCGAGATAGATAGAATTCTATATAATATGCAAAACATTTCCTGAGATTTTGCTTTTAGCTGAACAGTGATTATGCGTGGATTCTGGCAAAAATTCAATTTTTATTACCATTTTCTCACTCATGGAATGCTTGCACCTACTCACACCGTAATATAGTACAGCAAAACTTGGGCGTTTGAGGTATTTTTGAAATAATGTATGCTAAAACCTGGATGTAAACGCGTCACTTTTTTTTCTCAGAGATGCGAATAGATATTAATGTCATATTCCAACAATCAATTTATCATTAAAGGTGCATTCTTTCGAGGTAATATCAGATTGATTTTCCGAATTGTGACGGTTGGTCCTAACCTGCTAGTTGCGATTTAATAGACCTAAACCCTGGGACGTTTATCCCTCTTTTCAATCTCATGATGATTTGTTCATCCCTTCATCTTCGTGGCAAGTGCTCAATTGTCCTGAAACCCGATGACGTAGGCCCTCTACGTCCGGTCATGATAATAAAATAGCTGCTGGGGATCTTAAAACAACTCTATTAGCCTGTCACCTCCTTCATGTAACACGACATCAACTTAATTGCCAGCGCAAGGTCCCTGAACTGGCACAGTCGGATGAGCAAGCTTTAATTTGGTGTATCGGGTTACACAGGACTTCACGCCTCGCGGCACATGTACATTTCGTTGACAACGACAATTTAATTGGTTTCTTGTTATATAAGCGATGTTAGATTTCTGGATAAGTGTAGTGCAGATGAATGAATACACAATTCATCACGTGATTGAGAGAGATATAATACGTCATCAGGGTTTGAGACCATTACCATAATACGTCATCAGGGTTTGAGACCATTACCATTACCTGAAATCTGGAATCGCTTGTGTGACACGACAATAATGGACAGTGCATATGCCCACAGGCCCGCAAAACAAGAGTTTTTGGGGGTGTGGGCGGTGGTATTACGGTGAAGTGTGGAAATATGGTGTCTCTATATATAACCCCATGCTTTATATAAATCAACATTTATATAAAGCATGGGGTTATATATAGAGACCCCATATTTCGACACTTCACCCTAATACCACCGCCCACACCCCCCAAAACTCTTGTTTTGCGGGCCTGTGATATGCCGCAAGGCGTGAAGTAATGTTCCGCAAGGCGTGAAGTCCTTTATGTAACCCGACAAAACAATGATGTAATTTTATTAGGATTTGCATATGCGAATTAATTGCATCTTGGGATAGAAGAGCGATGAAACGTCATCAGGTTCCATGCCTATTGCGCACTAACTAGTATCCATGTGTTTTGTTTGTTTTTTTGGCTGCGATGACGTAAAATGGATAAGCGATTTTAGAGATTTTTCAATTGTTTCAACCATAAGAAATGGCAACATGTAACTTACCGGTCAATATCATGCAAATCCTGAATTACTACCTGAAAACCTCAGATTATTGACCGGAATATAAGCAACCAGAGTTAACCGCCAATACACGACTGATTACCGGTTTCGGTTGTTTCTTTTTCCTGTTGTGCGTCGCACACGCCATTCTCGCTCCACCAGAGACATGCTACGTTTGCCGGAGCGTATAGCTGTGACCTCGGCGAAAATGCACACACGCCTACCCCGAGACTGCGGTTGCTATGTCAAGTGGGCGTATATATAGAGGTCTACGATGTCAAAGCTTATGCCGGATACTGTTTCAAAATCGAATTATTTAATAATTGAGCAGACCATCCTACTGAATATAGCTTGGCGTGCTCGGATTTCACACCGGGTAATCATGTACTCCCTGTATTGTGGGCGCCCGAGCACATGTACTATACGGCGACCGAGCGCCACATCAATTTTTTGGCAGGTAACCACGAATTTTTCTCTTGTTTAATCATTACAAGCAAATTACATGGAACGAATTTCGGTTGTTTTAGTCAGTAAATAGTAGAGACATCGTTTTGTCATGTACAACATTTTACGTTATATATTATTGATAGATTCGGCATGTGAATGCGTTTATCGGTGCATTGCGCTACCAAAATTCTAATTTATTCAAACATACAAATATTTCTGATATATTTTGTTTTTAATTGTATTGCAAAATAATGTCAATTTTAACAACTGGTTCCTTCTGGGTGTCAACAAGCTGGATAATTTTCAATAGATTCGCCTCTAATCATTGGGAGTTGTTCGCGTACTTCTTGCGACGGCGCCCGAGCAAGACAATTTCGGCGCCCGAGCATGAGCTTTGTGTTGTACGCTCGGTGTCCTTAAAGGATAATATCTTGCCTAGCACTGCGAGATAGGCCTGTCACTTCGAGTGTCCACAACTTTGGACATAAACCGATATGGGGGCGTTACATTAGGTGTTGGCATCTTGGAAATTTGGCTGTCAAAAACGACCGTCATCGTCCATTTTAAATTTTCAAAGCGGTGATTGCGCCGCTCTATCTAAAGAATATCCAGGGAAGAAAGATGTAATTCATGGCACTGAACTCTTCTGATATTATTAAATCGTATGCATATTTTATTACCAGGAAACCACGAAAATATTTCATTGTCATATCATATACCCGGTGATTCCTTCATCAGGTCGAACAAATGAGGGCTCTCCAATTTTGGATATAAAAACGTCGTTTTTCTTGAAAAAAAAATCATTTTTGTCTAAATGGCGCATAAATTGATATATAGTTACATATGTTAACACATTTTGCCATTGATGGGATTTTTATTTAACTTGTTTGAACATGTTGAAATGGCAATTTAAAAAAAAAAACAATAGACCGCTTTCTATCTCCTGAAGCAGATGGGCAACAATTTCTTCAAAGCACGTAAACCAATGTGAAAATATATGAATTTATGCGCCTTTGACAAAAAAAAAATGAAAATTTGTTTACATTATGTTTATAAGGTATTCAAGAAAAACGACTTTTTACCTCCAAAATTGCAGTCCTCATTTCCCCAAACTGTTCATGAACGGTTATGTCACTTACTGTAGCATGATCTGTCTACTCTCAAATCTGTTGCTTGTGAATATGCCCTGTATAAATAAGATCGAACTCGGTGCCAGTAGGGCGGGCGAAATAAGTCTGCCATGACACACCATTTACCAATATACGAGTTGTCAGAGCATTTCCATCATAGCTCTCTAGATTTGTATCTAATACCGCTTATGCCGGTGCTAGGGGCCGTGTGGTGATATCATCCAAGTTGCCACATGAACAGGTACAATAAAAGCGTACCTGAGATACAACACATATCACGAATCGTTAGATTCTCGGTATGTGCTTTAGAATAGGTTAACCGGAAGACTATACTGTGAAGTCGTGTGGCTCTGCCAGTATGTCGGCACCTCTTCCCACTTCCCTTATATGTGTTGTAATTTTTACCTGTATATGGCGAGATTCTGCTGGTGGACGTTTCGTCCCCGAGGCCCGCCCCCTGTACTGACCTTTTGGTCGTGATATATGTTGGCATTTGTGGGAAGTTGATGCTGGGTCGACATCGGGTCTTACAGACTAGTCTTTTGTGTTAAATGCCGTCATTTTCATCTGACGGTGATACAGCTCGCCAATTCCCAGTGTACGAGTTGTCACAGTGAAACAGCTCATCAATTACCAATATACGAGTTGTCAGAGCATTTCCATCATAGCTCTCTAGATTTGTATCTAATACCGCTTATGCCGGTGCTAGAGGCCGTGTGGTCATATCATCCAAGTTGCCACCTGAACCGGTACAATAAAAGCGTACCTGCGATACAACACATATCACGAATCGTTAGATTCTTGGTATGTGCTTTAGAATAGGTTAACCGGAAGACTATACTGTGAAGTCATGTGGCTCTGCCAGTATGTCGACACCTCTTCCCACTTCCCTTATATGTGTTGTAATGCACAGTTCGTCTTCGATGTACCCAGTGTCCTAGCGTAAAATGTCTTTGATATAGAAGAGTTCTGCGATTTGATACTGGAGTATGTAAGCTAAGAACTACTAGTTCGATGACCTTAGATTCTTTAATTACATGTATCTTCCACCTCGTGGTTAGCAAACACGCACACGCAAGAAAGTGCTCCTTCTTAAAACAGGTCATTTATGATGATATTATCTCAATCTCTGCATACTCAGGTTATGTGATCATGAATATAACATCTGACACTTCGTGCCAATTACAAACTTTTGGTTCGTCATTCATAATACAGCCGTCGTCCATCAAAGAATATCTGCTTTCATAATCCAAAGACATTCCATATTACATTTCACAGCATTGTCACCAAATTCAAGGAGACTATCATAGTATACATAAAAATAGGCTGGTTTCCTTCTAGAGAGAAGCGGTCAACAGTTTTCAATGATGCCGGCAAGACCTCATGATGTTCCAAAATATCTAATCCGTATCGATGATCAATATATTCTTAATCCATTTTTTGTGAAATATGGAATTTATTAGCCACCACACAATTACGTAAAGTTCGACTTTTCAGTCACAAATTTTATATAATTTGTGTGCATGCAAATTTAATATATTATGATGTGTTCCGATTTAAGTTCTGTTTGTTTTGACAAAGCCATTTTCGAGATTCTATTTCATGACCATGTAAGTCAGGTTTTTGTAAAACATAAACAGTTAAATAACTTCAATTTATATGGAGTTAATTTTCAGAATGATTATGTAATTGTACTTTGTAATCGCGAATCTGATGTGAGTAGTATAGAAAACCCTTTTAAAGGCCTATTTTGCCGGGGGAGATAACTCTTGGGGAGATGACGGGGAGTTCCGCCAGGGGGCGCTGTTTCCATGTTATAGTACACAGGGAGCGCCCCCTGGCGGCCTTTGAGCTCTGGGTGCATGTAAAAACATCTCCCGGAAATAAAAAACGGAACACGGACTCTAGGCCGCTAAAGATGGGTGGGTGCATGTAAAATTTCTCCGGGAAAAAAGCGGAACTCGGACTTTACCCCTACAATAGAGGTCTGTATTATACAATATAAGGGAAAATGCCTGTTTGGGATACGGGGATGGTCATTTTTTTTTCGTGGGCTTTACTATGGGTTGTGGGGTTTCGTTTTTCTCGTCTCGCCAAGAAAAACACAATGGGAGGGGTCCCGGAGCGAATCGGTGAAATTTTTGGGAAAAGTCACCGAGGTCTGTATATAGCTCATACTGGCTATATGGGGGATAGGTTCAACCTTTTTTTGTGATATGGGTTGTTTGGATTTTTTTTCTCGTCTCGTAGAACACGATGGGAGGGTTTCGAGCGAAACGGTGAAATTTTCGAAAAGTACCGAGGCCTGTATGCTCATAGCTCCATACTATATATATGGGGGCTAAAAAATTTTCGGGGGTATGGGTTGTTTGGGAAAAGTCACTGATTTGTTTTTCATTGTGATATGGGTTGTTTGGATTTGTTTTTCTCGTCTCGTCATTTAGAACACGATGGGAAGGGTTTCGAAGCGAAACGGTGAAATTGTTCGAAAAGTACCGGGTAGGCCTGTATGCTCATATAGCTCCATACTATATATATGGGGGCATAGGTTCAACCTGGGAAATTCACACACGTTCATTGTGATATGGGTTGTTTGCATTTGTTTTTCACGTCTCGTCATTTAGAACACGATGGGAAGGATTTCGAAGCGAAACGGTGAAATTTTTGGGAAAAGTTCACCGAGGCCTGGGTAAGCCCATAGGCCTATACTGCATGGCTATGGGGGTTTTGCTCTATACTGGGTTGACGTTTTGGGGTCTAGGTGAGCCCCTGATGATCCTATGGTGTCGTATGAGGTCTTGTTTTGAAGCTCTCGCGGAGGAGCATCCGACTGGACTAATGGTTCGTCCGTTTTCAATATTTTGCGCATGCGCAGTCTGGCCGTAGTATAGAAAGCAGACATTTTGGGGGGGTTGGGGTAGAGATGGACCGCTATGGGTCCGAATGGGTCGTGGAAGGTGTCAAAGTGAAGCTTGTGGGGGGTAGAGTCAAAATGGCGTGTTTTTTTATTGCAAGTCGCGTCAATCTGCGCATGCGCAGTTGGTTGTAGTAAGTACAGTTGCCATTTTGGGGCAGTACAAGAAGGTATTTGGGGTAGAGATGGACCATCCTTGGTCCGAATGCGTCGTGCGGGGTGTTCTTTTGTAGCTCTCAGGGTGTAGACCCCGATTTGAGGGCTGTTCGCGTCATCTGTGACGTCATCGGTGACGTCATCAGTACGAGTAGTAGCGAAAGTGGGCATTTTGGGGCACTGAAGGATGATATTTGGGGTAGAGAGGGACCATCCTTGGTCCGAATGCGTCGTGGGAGGTCTCATCTTGTAGCTCTAGGGGGCACATCCCGATTTGAGGGATGTTCACGTCATCTGTGACGTCATTGGTGACGTCATCAGTACGAGTAGTAGCGAAAGTGGGCATTTTGGGGAAGTGCAGGAAGGTATTTTGGGTAGAGAGGGGCCATCCTTGGTCCGAATGCGTCGTGGGATGTGTCATGTTGTAGCTCTCGGGGTGTACATCCCGATTTGAGGGATGTTCACGTCATCTGTGGCGTCATCAATAGGAGTAGTAGCCAAAGCGGGCGTTTTGGGGGGTGTGCGTGGAGGTGTGTTTGGGGTAGAGAGGGAAGGATTAGTAGTATAAAAGCGCATTTCGAGCCCTATTGACCTTGCGGCGCTATGCGCAATGAGTGTATGCGCGTATGTGTGTGCGTGTGTGTGTGTGTTTGTGTACGTATGTGCGTGTGTGTGTGTATGCTTGCGTGTGTGTACGCGTGTGTGTGTGTGTGTGTTTATGCGTGCGTGTATACGTCTGTATGCGTGTGTATGTGTGTGTGTATGCGTCTGTGTGTATGTGTGTGTGCGTGTACGCGTGTGTGTGTGTCTGTATGCAGGCGCACGCTCCTGTGGTGCACCCTGTACCCAATAGCCCGTATGCTATACGGGCATAGGGTACGCCACCAAGCACAGAATACATGTACTCTGCGCATGTCCATGTATTCTGCGCATGTTCATGCACATGTACTATGTGCCTGTACATGTAGTCTGTTCATGTACATATACTGTCAATATACATGTTCCTTATCCTTCTACATGTACTGTGTGCATGTCATTCTACATGTACTCTGTTCACAACCGGTGACAGAACAACAACAACAAGGATGACAGGTCAATCATTTTATTTTCCCCTCCAGTACATTATACCCACGCTGGGGGAGTCGCGTTGGATATATTTACAATACAAGTAGCCTCTTGTCCAATCAGAGGCCGCCATTTGCATCTGTCATATTCGTTCCTGTCCGTTAGATGTATTATCGGCTGTTCTTGTCCAATCAGAAGTCGCCATTTCAGAAAGTTTCATCTTCGGCCATGTTCGCTCTGAACAGTTTTTTCTAATCGTCGTCAGGCAGGCCAGGATACCGTTGAGGCGTATTCTGAGTATTTATCACTGCATGGGTGAATACATTCACCTGATGGGAAGATTCCGTAATTTGGTCACAAAGAACGTAACATTGGTCACCCTCTCTACGACCCGTTGCAAGTTGGGGCGCTGTTCATAGGCCCATCCCATGACATCCAATTGTTCCACTTGGTCCAGCATCATCTCTAGCGACGCCCTGTTAATGATGCTAAACGGTTGGTCAAATACCCGGATGTTACTGCTCGGGTAAAAGTATCGGACTTGATCTGTCTCCTTATGCTGCAGCACATAACCAAACGCCAGATTTAATTTGAAGGACGTAGCTTGGTCATTGAAAAAGGCTTCCACGTAGCTGCGTAGACGGGCGAGGTTGATCAGTCGGAAATTGTAGATATCTTGAATAGGGCGATGACGGTGGAAACAGTGCCGTATCATGGGCCAATGGCGCTGATAGATGTCACTTACTGGATGGGCGTCCTGTAAGAGATCGCTGGGAACATCCACCGCATCTTCCAGAAAATGTTCGTTGTTGTCAGGCGTCTGACTGGGAAGTTCGCTGGGGGCCGGCTGGATATCCCGACTCTTCTGAACTGTGGGTTTAGGCGGGCTCTCCGTGATCGCATCACCAGTGGCATTCGTCTCCCGGGCTCATCTTCACTAGGTCTGACCCTCATGGGTGCCTCTCTAGTGGGAAGTTGTCGCTCATACCGTGGTGACGGACCATGAATCAAATGTTGGTGCTGTCTTAACTGACTGGGTCGTTTGAAGAGTTGACCACTTTCATTACATTGTTCCGTCGCGCCCTCGTGGAGTGAGCGTTCATGGCGCAGTAAAGCATCTTCCCGATTAAATGACCGTGCGCAGGTTATACAAGTATATCGTGCACCGTTGTGGATGGAGGACTCGTGTCGTCGCAAATCTTGTGGGCGAGTAAATGGCTTCTGGCAAGTTGTGCAAGATAACATATCGGCTGTGGATCTGGAAATGATGAATGGCGTAAAATTCTGGCTCTTATAGGCCAACATAGAAGTACCCGGATGTAGGCGCGGACGTCAGCGACAAGATCCCGGATGTACAAGAACCCGGATGTACCCGGATGTAAAAGTCCCCGGATGTAAATGTGCCCGGATGTTCAATTCACTTCGCCCACTGGAAAATTTCCTCTCTCCTCGTGCAAAGATCACATCCGGCCAAGGATACACCTTCAAGGCAGGTCAGGCATCGCTGGCGATGGTAGCGGAGATCTCCGGGCTCTCCCCTGGTTGAGCTATAATCCACACTGAAGAAATCATCTATCATTTCCATAGTTATGGGCGGGTATCTTTTGGTAACTCGTTTGGGGAGTCGAGT
>JAVTVY010029425.1:0-12551 GCA_036873755.1 Hanleya hanleyi | reverse complement strand
TGCTAGGAGAGGCAGTGATACGGAGAGGATTCCAGAGACGATTAATAACGCTTAGATGAACTGGGCCGTGTAATCTTAGACACGGTAGACGTTCCATACAGTCCGGGGCTACGCCTACGACCGGAGAGGAACCAGAGACGCTGTACCATACCACGACGAGAGCCAGTCTGGACGAGACTGGGCCGTGACGCGTCATAGATAGGGTCTCTTGTATATATTGTATATTATTAGTCTTTCTCTTTAAGATAAAGATAACACTTAACGATAACTACCTCTAGAGTAGGGATCTTTATTACAGGTATTGTGCGCGTACAGAGCTATGTACATAGCAGAATACAATATTATTACTTTATTATTGCCTTGGTTGTTTCTACAGGTCCCCCATCCTACCTCCTCGATCCAGACAAGGTGACAGGTTGAATCGGACCTTCCTCGTTGGCCAATTCCAGTCATACGAGACTGCGTTCACATTAGCCTGACAATTTGTCACAGGGGCCTGAGACCAGGCCGCCTCAAGTCTCGTGTACACCGCAAAGATAGACGTTTTCTGACAACGTCACACATGTAATATCTGAAATATTCTGCTCAAAGATGGAAATAATTTATCTGATACACAAAGATGACAGATGTTATTGCTAGTCACAGTGTTTTAATGATTAACACACTTTGATGGCAATAATTGATCTGATACACCATAACGACAGATTTACACACTGTGACTAACAATTATAACATCTGTCGTTATGGTGTATCAGATAAGTTATTGCCGTCTTTGGGCTGAATATTTCAGATATTAACCTGTATCTGGCATTCAGGTAAATAACTAAGCATACCTGATACATGTTGGACATCAAGCAATGATCATCCAAGTGAGAACAATCATTATCAGTGACACATTGTATTCATATTTTCAGGGATGGTTCATATTGGCATTGGGGAGAGACAACTGAATAATCTTTTGACGACAATTAATCTGCCAACAATTTCAAAGAGCTCTTTAAAAGATAGGGGGAGAGAGATTGGGCCAGCCATGGAGAAAGTTGCCAAAGCCTCGGTAGCTTTTGCCCTAGAAGAAGAGATCAAAGCAACTGTGGTGAATAGGTACATGTATATTTTCATGTAGTTATCATGCACATACACATGAAGTCTCATTCATAGTGATTTTGCCACAGACCACCCTCAGGGGTTGAATGACAGGCCTCAGGGTGGGTCTAGGGGACTGAAATTCATGTGCCGGTGTGGAGGCTAAGAATGTCTGGCTCCTACATGTATCTTATGACACAGCTACATGTAAACATAGTTCATAGAATAGAATAGAATAGAATAGAATAGAATAGAATTTATTAAATCAGGTGCCCACGTGGAGCGTACAATCAATACCCCTCCCCCCTTTCTTTGATACAATTGATTCAAACAAACATGTACAACACACAAGAAAGTTACAAATTTCTCCAACACTGAGATCTGTTTACCATTATGAGGATCAAAGGCTAACTAGCGTTTATGAGACATGTTATTATATAATACATGTACAAATAAAGCTACCCGGAAAGTTCAGACTCACGTCGCAAGACCATAACATGACAAATAAATTTTGATAGTGCAAAACACACCTCAGAGTTACCACTGCTAAGCAGCCAGATAAACTGGTTTGGGGACGACAACAAGTTAAAATTTGCACAAGATTTGCTTGCTGTTTCGTTTAAAGAAAGGCGAATATTACTATATTTATTACAATTAATTAATACATGAAATTCATCTTCGATCTCATTTGGACAGAAGGAACAAGTTCTATCGTCAATAGGTGTATTATTATACCGCCCATGTTCTATAGATAATCTATGACAGCTTAGCCTGAATCTAGATAATTCCTGTCTATATCCAGCACACTTAATAGTATTAAGATAGGTTTCCCTATGAAAATGAGACTTAAAAAGTTGATAGGTCCTAAGTTTCACACCGGAGAACTGATTATGAAACTGTTTCACATCTGTAAGCATATTAGCACAAGAATTAGAGAGTTCAATTTTACATTTCCATAAATAACGATATTTCTCCGCTAGACAGCGTGATACTCGTTTCGATAAGCACTTAGGACTTATACAAACATTTCTAGGGGATAAATGAGATATATTCAAAGTAGAAAATAAAGCTTCCATATCCCCCACCCAAGACTGAGCACTTTCACCATATAGATCACATGATAAAGAATAAGCCTCAGCTAAAAGGCTATCATCATGTAAGGATTCGATTCTTGACCAATATCGGGCTTGAGACCTAAGGATATCAAAGGTAATTGGTAGCCTGCCGAGTTCTCCACGAACAGCTTCATTACTGGCTTTAGAGTGTACACCTAAAATATATTTACAAAATTTAAGATTAAGTTTCTCGGAGGGAATGTCCTCAAGGGATCTCATAAGATAACCATCACCCTTCTGAAGCAATCGTTTACCATTCATACAACCCCAAATTTCTGCCCCATATAATGCCGCTGGTTTTACAGTATGATCAAAAACATGTAAGGAGGTATCTATGCTGGACTTAAGTATGTAAGTTTATTTCCGCGAGTACTTTGCCTATTGGTGTGGAAAGGCCGGATACAGCGGAGAGTGGGCTATTATTATCTCACTTGTCTTTGATTTGGGTACATCTTGATCACATATATAGAGAGATCATTTATTGTTCAGTTATGCCCGAAGGCTAAAGACACACACATATACATAAAAACATATACATAAAAACATATACATAAAAACATATATTACATTGTTAAAACAAACTATGATACGGGAAACGGAAAGCACTAAATGACATTGGCCAGCACATTGGCAACTATATGGCAACAAAGCATTGTTGATTCAACGTTTTCGCCTAAATATAAAGTAGAACCATTATTCTGAACCATTAATTGACAGCAGGGGTAACTTAATGCATAATGTAACACATATACATATGACCACACTATCTCATTGTCCCATTATCTCAGAGTAACAAAAAACAATCATGTGCATATTTTGCTGTAGCTTCTACAACTGGCTTAAAGGTAGATACCAAACTATTTTTCATCTTTTGAGAAGAGGGGGTGGTTCTATGCAACGGTATGAAAGGCTCAATCGCATTAAATAATATTTTCCTTTGCTCACAAAATCTTGAACAATCAAGTAAAAAGTGACATTCGTCTTCCACAACATTACAAGAGGTACACACTCTATCACATTCTGGAACGTTATGGTACCTTCCCCTTTCTGTTTGCAGTCTATGGGCACCGATTCTGAATTGAAAAAGAGAGTCTCCATGCGCTTTGTTACGTATAGACATACTGGCCCCTTCAGTTTCCAGCTGATGAATGTGGATTCCCCAGATAACAGACCACACTACACAGATTACGGTCAACTGTTTCATGAGTTTAACTGCTCCGTCTCGGCATCCAATACAGGTGGTCATTAATTTATATTCATTTGGGCATTCAGGTCATTCCAATAGATCAAGTAATAAGTTTGGTGTCATAGTAATAGTTTGAACATAGAAGCTGTTACAAACTGATGATGTTGATATCACTCGCGCTAACAGCAGCATTCTTCTGCCGGCTCACTATTAACAGCAATTTCTACAGTCAATTCCGGTGGCTATTGTCTTCAAATTTTTTAGGTAATTAGCAGCAAGTGATTTTCAGTCCGCGTCAGACGGTAACAGATTATTAATCACCACAAATCTTGGTCGATGATTTAAACGATCTAACAAACATCAGCACCGATGAGATAGACGAACTGAATATACCTGTAAATAGGCCAGATGGAGAGGGTAAATCTTCTGTAAATTGTTGTAATCTAAATTTTCTAAGTTTAAATGTTTGTGGTTTGAAAAGTAAAATACATGTACCAGAATTTTTGAATGTTATAAAAGACTATGATATATTAGCATTTACAGAGTCTAAGCTCGATGATCTGGATGACGTAACTATTAATGGCTTCAGTAAACCTTTTGTAAAGCACAGAAAATATCTTCGCTCTGGTAAATCAGGAGGTATCGCAGTGTTTGTAAAAAATGAAATTTCGAAGTACATATCCGAAATTGAATCGCAGTGTGATTACTCACTTTGGATAATAATATCCAATAATCTCTGTAATATAGATGATGATATAATAGTGGCAGCCGTGTACATACCTCATGTCGGTTCAGATTACCTGAACGAAGAAAACCTTGTGGCTTTAGAAAACACTATTAATGACATGTGTATATCTCACAAGATAGTATATCTGATGGGTGATTTTAATGCTAGGACCGATCACCTGGATGATTTTACAGATACTGACGAATTTATTTTAGAAAATCTAGATATTGATATGGGTAGTAGAAGCCTGCTTACTTCATCCATTACTCTTGATGAACTTGGATTGCAAGCAAAAAGAGCCAGTCAAGACAAGGGCGTACCAATACAAATGGAAAAAGGTTAATAGAAATGTGCAAAAATAATAATATATTTATCGTTAATGGTAGAGTCGGTAGTGACATGGGTATAGGTAGATGTACCTCCAAGGACAATTCCCTTATAGATTATGGTCTAGCCAACCCAGAAGCATTAAGTAAAATATCAGATTTTAATGTCCATGATTTTGATCCGATGCTCTCCGATGTCCATTGTGCTATTAGTTTTAGAACAGTATTTCAAAAATGTGAAACTGAAAACAATGTAAACTTGTCTGGTAAATCTAAAGTTTATTCGAAAAAATGGTCAAAACAATGTGGCGATCACATCATTACATTTATTGACAGAGATCGTATATTGGCTATGCAAACAACAATGAATGAAGCTTATGCTAGTGACAACATTGGTCAGCAACTGTTAGATGAATGCTGCGAAACACTTGAAGATTTATTTAAGGATAGTCTGGATAAATGTAATACCAGTACCAATACTAATAGACCTAGTAACAAACATGAGAATATACATAAGCCATTCTTTAATAAGGAATGTAAGACAGCGAGAAGAAAATACCATTTAGCTCGGAAACTTTTCAGCAATAATAAGAATCAACAAAATAAAGAAGCTATGATAAGTCAAAGTAGACAATATAAAAAGATATTAAACCAACAGATGAAGCTATACAAGAAAAAATTCCAGACTAAATTACGTAATTTGAGCAAACATGATCCGAAGACGTACTGGAAAATTCTGAATGCTGATAAGAGAAATAAAGACAAAAATAATATTCCTATGGATATACTCTTAGATTTCTTCAAAGATCTCAATGCTGGAGATGTAAATAATGAAGAGGATGACAATATCTTTCCTAACTCCTACAACATCGAAAGTAATGACATGTTAAATAGAGAAATTAGTGAACTTGAAATAAGTGAAGCGGTTAGGTCCCTGAAAAATAATAAAGCGACTGGTTACGATGATATACCAAATGAATTCATTAAATGTAGCGAAGAATTGTTATTGCCAGTATACAAAATTATGTTCAATTGTGTATTATCAAGTGGAAATGTTCCACACAAATGGCTGCTAGGAATCATCAAACCTATATATAAAGGAAAGGGTGATAAGGATGATCCAAATAACTACAGACCTATCACACTGCTGAGCTGCTTGGAAAAACTATTTACATCTATTATTAATAGCAGACTAAATGAATTCATAGAAACCAATGGTATACTTAATGAAAATCAAACAGGGTTTCGAAAAGGGTATTCGACTTCGGATAATATTTTTGTTGTATATGCTCTTGGAGAACTATTAAAAGCAAGAAAGCGGAAACTGTTTTGCACATTTATCGATTTTGGCAAAGCATTTGATACAGTGTGGCGACATGGTCTTTGTCAAAAATTATTGAAATATAATATTTCAGGAAAAATTTTCACTGTGATTTTCAATATGTACTCTAGCATCAAATCTTGCGTATTACATAACGAACAAATGTCAGAATTCTTTCCCTGTAATATTGGAGTTCGACAAGGAGAAAATTTGTCGCCAATACTTATTTCTTTATTTATAAATGATATTGAAGATTTTCTTTTGGAAAACCACTGTTCTGGTGTCGACATGAGCGAGTTAAATGACACACTGTTTTCGTATGTTAAAATATTAGTCCTGTTGTATGCAGACGATACTATCATTATTGCCAACAACGAGAAAGATCTCCAAAATAGCCTAAATATTTTCAAAGTATATTGTGATAAGTGGAAGTTGCGTATTAACACTGCTAAAACCAAAATAGTGATATTTGGAGCCAGACTGACTGGAAAATTCAGATTTTCCATTGGAAATGATAATATAGAAATAGTTGACCAATGTAAATACCTTGGATTTGTATTTTCACAAAGCAGAAGTATTATGTACTCCATGAAATCTGTTATTGACAGTGCTGGTAGAACTCTGTTTTTACTCTACAGCAAAATAAGAAAATATAACATACCTATAGACCTTCAGCTTCTTTTATTCGATAAAATGATTGTTCCAACCTTGTTGTATGGATGCGAGGTTTGGGGGGTAGCAAACACGAATTTAGTAGAGAAATTTCATCTGAAATTTTTACGAAAAATATTGTGTGTCAAAAGTAGTACTCCACTATACATGGTTTATGGTGAACTTGGGCGATACCCTATGAATATTTTAATCAAGAAAAGAATGATTAGTTTTTGGGGTAGAATTGTTCTCGGCGCCGAAAGACCAAAGTTGTCATATATTCTGTATAGACTTATGTTGTCAGATGTTGATCATAATGTATACCAACATAAGTGGATTATTTCTATTAGAAGTATATTTGAGGAAACGGGTATGAATGATATCTGGTTAAATCAGAACACACATAGTCTGAAACCCACCAAAACTAAAATAGAGCAAACATTACAGGATCAGTATTATCAGCTTTGGCTTGCCAGCTCTTCAAATTCATCAAAAGGTTCGTTTTATTCAAAATTTAAAGAAAGTATTTACTTAGAGAATTATCTTTTACTTTTGGACGAAAAGCTAAGAATAGCCTTTACTAAATTCAGAACCACCAATCATAGATTTCCCATTGAGACTGGACGTTGGAGTAATATACCGAAGGGAGAGAGACTATGTGAACTCTGTAACCATAATGCGATTGGCGACGAGTACCATTATTTACTTGTTTGTCCTTTTCTTGAAGACAGTAGGAAAAAATACATTAATGAGTATTATACTAGGTACCCTAATCCACAAAAACTAAGTGATCTTTGTAAAACCACATATGTACCTAAATTAGTCAAAGTTGTAAAGTTCATATGGCACATTATCAGGGTATTTAATGAGAGATCACCTTAATCATTATTGTTGGTATTATAACCATAGATTAAGTTACAGTTACTCAATGCTCATTGATATTCACTTTTGATGATGATTATACATTCCTTCAGGCTGTTTTTCTCGTCTTCATAACATTTTCCTTATATTGACCAAGGGGGGGGGGGGTAATCAATCCACAGTTGTCTCCCATTGTCCATATTGAATAGAAATAGCCATGGACATTCGAAATTAATATTATTACTATTAGTAGATGTATGTAACTACTTTTTAACCTGGAATATCTATCTAATTGTTAGAATGGATGCAAATACTATTATAAAATAAGTTACTCAATGAATTACTATAGTTCTACTCTGTAAACGAATTATTAGAGGCCATAATTCACATATACAAAGTTTCCGCTGTGTCTATTATAAACTTTTCATACCAGTGCTTAAGAAAAGTAGATATACTATTATCTTCGTACTGTATTGATGTAATGGACTCTCCTATGCTAACTGTAAAGATATGCTGCAAAATACATGTATATTTGTGATTGTTTTTGGCAAGCTGCGTCTGCCAAATATTCATATTGTTTTCCCCATATACCACAGAATGTGGTCTGGGTGTAAATAAATGAATTGAATTGAATTGGCATTAGCTGACAATGGGTTTAAATGTGTATTCGACATGCCAGCATGCTGTACAGGAGAGCTCCAGCCGTTAGATCTCAGCGGGAATGGAGCTTTCAAAGCCGCCCTGAAAGACCAGCTCAGTGCCTAGCAGACGATAGAAGTGGGATTAAACGGAAATAAAGAAAAAGGCGATCCTAGCGGCCGAGGCCGGAACCTTGTATTGTGCAAGTCCCGCATTAGACTGGGGGCCGGCTAGGCCCCGGAAGCTCTGGGGTTCTAGACGGCCGGAGACGCATTCTGGCCAATTTCCGATGGATAAACTCGCAAATCATCTCTCAGTTATCGCTCGTATTTTGTTAGTTTTTGTGTTGACTTCAAGCCGCTACCCAGCATATTAACTTTCGTCCAATCAGACACAACCGTAGGTGTTCAGCCGACCGTAACTCCGCCAAAAAAGATGAATTTCGCTCTCTTTCAAAAGTGTTTTGACGTAATTTCTCATATTTTTTTTCACAAATATAATTACATGGACTTTTCAGGTAAACGTTTATCTTTTTGGTGAGGGGTAAATAAATGTTTCATTGGTAATGCAAGAGGGTGAACTCAATCGTCTTTTGTAGACCTATGCGGTCGGTCAAGGCATTCTCCCATTCGGTTAACATGGAGAAGGGATTCACTCTACTACTTCGTTTAAATCGAATTTTGACGTAATTTCCCAAAATCATAAATTACACTAATTTGTCCCATAGGGAAGGTGATATATCGTAGAAACTTTGTAGGGGTAAATACGTTTGGGGGAACTTATCTTTATTCAGATATAGAAGTTTATAATCGGACCTTCCATCTCGAACCATGCTAAATGGACCGGCTGGAGATTCGTGAGCCGGGATGTCAGTGCGTGTGCACACCACGCCCGCGTCTGAGTTTCTTGCACATGACGTGATGAGTACTAGCTACGATATTTACCATTTTAGATTTATTTTCAGTCATTATGATTTATTGTCTTGTGATTGTTCACATCACTGCTTTGATCTTCATCATAGTGTAACGCTAACCTAGTGAGTTGCCACCTATCTTTATTACCTAATTTTTACATAAATCGTGTAGTTTAAACAACTCAATAAACTCAGAAATTGTTGTCTATTACGGTACTTCTTGTTCAGAAACGCTTAATGGTGCTCTATATAAATGCTCTCAAAAGTGTTTGAGGGGTATCCGATACCTAGACTGTATCTGACGGATACAGATTCGCAACATTCTCACAGCGTCAGATTGTATACCTCATACTGTCAGAAATATTGTTGTTTCACCGACAGTTTAGAGAGTTATAAACTCTGACACCGTGCAGAATGATTCGCCATAGAGACCGGAAATTACAATGCTGACGAGAACACCTAGGCCAATACACGAGTTGGCACGACGGTGCGTAAATGTCGAGGATAAAATTAGTGATGATCATGGCTATATCCGCATGGTTAACATATAGTAATGTGGCCTGATCGTGTACATAGACAAACGCAATTAGAGATTAGATCCTCCGGCGGTAATCATATCTTCGAGACATGCTCCTCCGGCGGTATTTGTACCATATACGAACATGCATGAGCTAGAAAAACTAACATTGACCGAAGTAGATTGAACTATTTGAAACTACAAGCTATCAGCCTGCTGTTAAGGGACTATTCTTCATATATTTATAACTTATTTGGCGGATGATACACAAATAGATGATTTTTTAAGCATCTAATCACTGTTATGTTGCAATATAGCTCCTAATGTCAGATAAAATGAAATGTAATTAAAAAATAATACAAGGACGAGTTGAAAAATTCACAGGAATTGCTAACACGAGTAGTAAATACGAGCATAAAGTCGTAAATACGAGAAAACTACCAAAAAAAATCTGATGCAGTCCAGGCACAAATGACACGCAGACCTAGCGTCGAAAATGTATAGTATAGTATCTAAAGTATATTTATTTTGGAGCGAGCCTACAAAATTGCATTGTAATCTCAATTTAATTATTTTTTAGAACATTTTAGGATACGATGTCTGACAATCATGGAGGGTGGACTAGTGAACATTCCTGTACTGCTCCAAAACGACAAAACAGAGGAAGCGGGAACTTCGTGATTAAAGCTTATCATATTGGGGTCATTTCAGGTCTGGGCGGAGCAGAGGATCATGGGTAAATTCAAAAGGCGGCCGTGTGCTATCTCAGAAATTCGGGGTTTTTTGCTCAGCCAGTTCTGTCCATTTCTTCGAATTTTTCTGGCCTAAAAGGACTAGAAAGTATTTTATTTGGGCAAAGTAGTTATTCTCTACTTTATCTGGTAGTTTATGAAAGAAAAATCGGAAAATTTAAATTTCGAAATATCGGCCCAAAAAATAGTCGACAAATGGCTGCCGAGATGACGTTACTGGACGTCATCATAGCGTTCATCTTAAAGTTTGTTACTTTTTCGGGTAGAGTTTGAACAAAATATACTGTGTGTTATGTTGCAGCGCTCTAGTCTTATGGATAGCTAAAATATATGGGATGACTCCCTCCCCCCCTCCCCCCACCCCTCACCTGCGATACACCCCAAATATTCCAGACCAGATAGTGTTAATAAAGGGACATCCAATTATTGAACTCGTAGAAACCTCGCTCAGTGATAAACAATTTTATTTATATAAAACTTTTTATGTTGGAGTAAGAGATATGTCTGAAATTATTGAATATGGTGATGTAATATCGAGAAAATGATTTGTTCACCAAGTTTGGAATGATTCGCGTACATAGTTCCAGTTACAAGGATATTGTTATTGATTCAACTCTTATTGAAAATTATTTTGACAATGCCATGAATTGACCAATCGTCCTTAAAGTCGGTTTGCATCTGTTGTATTAGTTGTGGAACGGTCCCTTATTCACCGATTTCAAGTTATGAACGGCGCGTATTTCGTTGATTCGGAATTGACATCTCTATAGCGCCATTATATTACAATGCTGGTCAGTTAACATTTATCGCAAATCACTAGATATTGGCCATTAAGCAAGATTCTATTACTTAAATAAATACTGAATATACCGCCTAAACCCACCTTATTTCGCGCAGATTCACTACTGGAAAAATTGCACGTGTTTTTGGAATCGGTGTCAATTTGTCATTGCACAGTACCGGAAGTATTACATTGCCGAATTGACCGGAAAAGAAACAATGCAGGTCGGTTGTTTGACATTCATTTGAGTCCACGGAAACAGACGTTTCAATAAACCCAAAAAAGATTTAATCGGATGCTTTACTTCAAGAAATATCAGGCATTAATTAGGAAAGTGATCCGCAACTCCGTGATTCGGAACTCCCCCAAACACTGTAAGAACAGCGACATAAGCTTGCGGTCTTCGTTTTTCACCACCCTTTTAATTCAGGTATTCTGATGCGTAGGTTACTGAACACATACAAAAGTGACATTTACCGGACTATTTAGTTAAATTGAAGAGGATTCGCAAACCCTATTTTAGGAATACTCCTCAAGTTTGAGTAAGCAGATTCTTACCCTGAATAATACGCCTCAAAGTCTTGAGAACAAGCCAACTAGGAAAACACGTCTTCTTCTGGTAAGCTCAGTCAATCTAATTCGTATTTCCTTCGTGCCCACAACACTGGCCGAATAGTGCGCAGGCGCTTAGTGCAAGAGTGGACGAGTCTACTTTCCATATATAGGTAGAACAAGGCCAGTTCACACATGACAACCGAAAGCGGTCTAACGAGTATATTTCATACATACACCCGGGGGTGTCACTACAACACCCTTCCCCGTTTTGTTAGAGGAGGCCTCTATCACCATTTTAAAACAAACCCCCAACCCATATGAGGTGAAGCACCCATTCGACATTTAACGATCAATGTCCAAGACCCAATGTGCTCCCGGAGTCTTCATAGATCCCCAGCAACACGGATGGACAATCTCAAGAAGAACCTGCGATACGAGTGAGATCCAGGGGTATCTTGGCATTGATTTCGTCAGGCCCTAAAGTATTCTCCACAGTGATTCATTTTTTTCAGCCATATAAAATCCCCCAAAGTTCCCATAAAATGTTTATAAAATTCTTTACTCAACACTTTCTATGTAAGACTGGAATATGTTCAGCAAACTGTCATATTCACTTCAAGCGGGTCACCGGTCAGGAAACCGTCCCCAAAACACAGAAAATGTTAGGAGTCCCCAATATTGTTATTCCTAAACAAGAACAAGTCTAACCTAAAATCAAATCAATCTGAAAATACAAAATATTCACATTCCCCTTCACATTCCCTTTCCTTATCACAACAGAGATGACTGGATCAGGAGAGTTTCAGGGCATATATATGCATCTTTTTCAGCATGCGTTTCTGACAATCTGCAATGATTATAAAATTTTCCACTATCCCCTGATTTAACAAGACCCAACTCATTCCCTCCCTTCTAAAAAAAACAACTGATAATTAAAAATAAATAGACCATAGAAACCTGTCAAAGAACAGCCATCCACAGCCGAGCCAAATCAACAAAACTTTAACCGACCACCAATCAATAAATTGCAGCCTGGGTAACCTAACCCAGATAATTATTAAGGTCATAACAAATACCAAGGTGAATTGGGCCAGGAATAACCTGGAGGTGAAAGGAAAGGAGCA
>JAVTVY010029424.1:0-12620 GCA_036873755.1 Hanleya hanleyi | reverse complement strand
TGAAGTTTCCTATAATCACTATTCAGAACTACTGAAAACGGGCATATTTGTTCAAGAAATGGGCTGGAGTTAAAAGACATCGCATGAATCCATGGAGATTCAGGATTAAGCTGTTGGACGTCCTTGCCAAGTGCAGGTTGATCAAATATGGGCTTGAGACAATGTCTATGATTCCATACATTGGTTTATTTCTTAGCTTGGAGATTGGAATGCGGACAATTTACTCCCGATGATACGAAGATATTCCGATTAACGCAATATCTAGTTTGCTTATTTCTTGTGACGTGACACCAGCATGAAAAACGGCTTTCGATTATTGACGCGGTAACTAGTGTCGGATCTGAGGCCTACAAGTCCATAGCAAACTTTGGCTGAAATTATGCTCGAGCAGTTGAAATACAAAGTCGAGTTTGACGTTCAGAAGCACGTTACAGGCCCAACATCTTATCGTGCTGACGGTGGCCGATGAGCCGACCACCCCTCCACGCTCACACACTTTCAAATATTCATACAAATTGTGTGAAGATGGAAATCAAACAAACTTGAACAAAAGTGCTTTCCCCACAAATGTGGACATTTGTTGACAGTTGTTACATGCTCCGGTAGCCGAATATCTTTTTATACTGATAACCATCGCTGTATGTCCTTACAGTAGATAGGCGTCGTCGGTGGGCAAAAGTTTGTCTGGGTCTAGATTCATTCTCCGCATTGTGGAATGTATCGGATCCAATTAAACACCCACGGGCACGGAGAATGAACGATCATGACCCAATGAAAGACAACATCATCTGAACTAATCAGGCTTCCGGAATTATCAACCAGTAGAATCTGAATTCGTATTCAGCCCGCATTAGCAGCGAAACGAACGCTGGTCATAACCTGTCTACTGTATGGATATGTAGGGAATCAACCAGTCTGATATTTTTTTGCAAACATGTGAACGTCTAGATAACTGTGCATCTGTTCAAAGTGTTTCTCATATGGCCTTCAAATAGACTAAAATATCATCATAATCCCTAGGATAAGACTGGTCGACGTTTGAATAGAAGGGTTAGGAACAATAGATCAAGTTGGCCATATATCCCAAATCGGATGCAATAACCCAAGTCAGCTATTCGCATAGATCCAACTGGGATATTGGACCATAAAAGTATCGATCATTCCCAAACGCAAATCAATCACCATTGGTAAATAAACATAAAAATGTGGGACAATTTTATATATTCCGTATCTCCGGCCTGAAGCTTATACCATTTTAAGAGCCAATAATGTTTTCTCCTGAGTAAAATTCTATTTGATTAAATTCAGTGCTATAAATGAATAGTTAACTACTTAGGGTGTTTTGTTTAGATTTTATTTTTAACAACAGTATGCTATGCTGTAACAAGGAGTGTCGATTTTAAAATGCTCGGCTAGAGGCGAATTTCTTATCTGAAGTGCCACATTTTCAACAGTGTAGTACACGTTCTACATGTAAATTTACCTACCTATATTGAAAGTCTTTATGTTAGGCACAGATCATTTAATCGCCGAATAGCTGACTTAGGTTATTGTATCTCACTCGAGCCATTGTTCCTGATTTGTTAAATTAATTATTCCCCGCCACCCTATTCTTTCCAGAAAAGGCAACGTAGAACACGTGGAACTGAACAGCCTACGTATGACATAGCCCCCTTCACACCAGAAAATCGCCAGGGAACTTCGACTCAACGATCATTTGATTTTGAAGGCGGTCCCTGGATGCAGGGTCGAGGTAAGATTATCCAGGTTCACTACAGATACCGGTCTAAAATGAAACGAATACAATAGGACTAGCACTTTGCCGTTAAAATGATTGCGTCACCCCTATACATTTCTCAGCCACCCAACAGTCACTTGCACCACTTATAAGACCATATCACTACCCAGTGGCAAGGCGCACGCACTCACCCATGGCTCCTTTTATACTACCACCCAGTGACACGGGACCACACACGGTTCATACTGTTCCATTCATATCACTACCCAGTGGCACGGACGGCTACTTTTAGAGTATTGTAGTACGGATTATGGAGAATGTTTCAATTACTCCAAGTAATTCGTGCGGTTCATTGAGGATTTAGTCTCCAAAGGGGCGCGGTTTAAGCGCCAAAACAAAATGCATGCGAAAAAAGTTTTCTGTGAATGACAGCTTCCCAACATAGCTCAAGTAAATCCTTGGACAATGCTGTCTGACCCGCTTGTCAGCGACACTGGTGTACAGCATGTGGGATACCGTGAGCTGTGGGTTGTTCTCTTGGACTCTCCCCTATGTTTATAGCATGGAGCGAGTTTTTCATTTGTTGATAACTAGTATAGTTTCGACCGGACGTTGCCAAGGTTATTACAATTGCAAGCTTGTTGCTCCTTTCATGGTATTGCGGTAATATTTTATCCATATTATATTATTTACACCAGTTAGCAATAGTCCAAAACCCCGCTCCATGTTATAAACATAGGGAAGAGATGAAGAGGTCAACCCGCAGGTCACGGGGACCCAAATGCTGTGCACCAATGTCGCCTACACTGGGGCAAGACAGCATTGTCCATGGATTAACTTGAACTAGTATAGTGGGATCAGCCATTGAGTGCTTTGGTTGTTTGCTCCTAGTATTTGTTAGGCACCTGGGTTTCAGTTTCTGGAATAACTGCTTCTGAAAGTAGAGCAATCATCCGAAACTCAAATGTAAATTTGCTAGAAGAACCGTGGTATATGGCTATTGTATGTCAGATAGAATGTTGATCATGTAAAGCTGGTAACCTATCCCCAGAGTAGCTGTGCTAAGAGATAAGGGAGCATTCAAGTATGACACGGGCAATACATTCTGGTGTTTTTACCCCTCGATCTCCCCCCCCCCCGCCTGCATGCAAAATTTAACCCAGGGTACACAGGAAAATGTTCCAACTTTTTGACCAACCGCCATCCCCACTCGATGCGTACGTGATACTTGAATGCCACCTAAGGCCGATGGACTAAGATCTGTGTGTCCTATCTGGAAGGGTTACAATTTGAGTTAGTCGCATGGCAGCCTTTTAGATTTAACAGGGTGATTCGACAGGTTGTGGATATAGAACGATATTACTATAATTTCGATGAACATGTTGTAATTGCCTATCCTTCCAAGAATGCATGTCATTCTCTATTATTGAAGCTGACATGACTTTATTTTCTACCTTTCACTGGTATTGCTGATCCTTGCATGTGTGCCATTCAGGTACGGTGACTGATGCTGATAGAGTATTGATAGTAAGTATATAATTCTACCGTTTACAGGATCTGTAGTTCCCTCAACCTCGGGTGGACCCCAACCTTTATCTATGGGTGCATCCTATCAGGTTCAGGTGAGAGAATCTGATAGAGTACACGTGGGACCCGTTACACATCACCACTACCACCAACACAAAACTAGTAAAGACCATCCAACGGTGACAACGGCATCTCAAAGAGGTAATGTTAATAAACAATTATATTCTACCATCTAGGGAATCACATAAGGCCCCCTAAGATGGCAGTGATCCCCTTATCAAAATGAAAATGTTGCGGTAACATCAGTTTGTTGCCAGAACTGGGAGAAACAGGGTTTGACACTGTCACTGCTAGCGGCAACAATTTCTGGCGACATTGCGGCAACAGTTCAATCTTTGGAATATTGCAACAACCCTTTTTTTCTGGCAACAATATTGTCACAACCCTTTCTTGCGGTGCCAATATCTGGTTATTTTGTGGCAATATTCTCAAAATAGGTCGATTTGACTGATTTTCAGTATTTGAACACAAATAGTTTTAAATAATAATTATCTTGACAATTTGATACCAATGAATTAAACTAGAATGTGGGTTAACTTACATTGATCCACATAATCATAACAATTACTCACTACATACTAATATCTAATTTACAGAATGACTATTGTTAGTCTCTGGTGGAATCTAGTGCACCCATCACCTGGGTAGCCAGCATTCCAGATATATCCTGTGATTTAACCCTACCTGGCCTGGGGGGGGGGCGGAAAGTGCCCCCCCTAGTGAACTTTTCTCTGCTGCTCCGAAACGACAAAACCGAAGAGGCTGAAACTTGGTGACTTTTAAGCTTATCTTATTGGGGTCATTTTGAGTCTAATTTCATATACCCCGGGTGGAGGATCATGGGTAAATTCAAAATGGCGGCCATGTGGTATCCGCGAAAGTCGTGTTTTTCATCTTTTCGGTCCATTTCTTCACATTTTCCTTGCCTAAAAGGCCTTGAAAGTATATTATTTATGCAAAACTATTTATTCTCTATTTTATAAAATGTTTTTCGAGAGAAAAATCTGAAAAATGAAAATTTCGAAAAATCGACCCCAAAAAGGCTGAAAAATGGCTTCCGAGAAGATGACCTCACTGTGACGTCATCATGGCGGCCATCTTGGATTATTTTACATTTTCCGGTAGAGCTTGAACCCAAGATACTGTGTGGTACGTTTCAGCCCTCTAGCCTTGGTGGTAGAGAAAATATATAGGGGGGGCATTTTCCGCCCCCCCCCCGGCTGCGACACACCCCAAATCGCCCAGGCCAGATAGGGTTAAATCAGTTGTGTTCAACTAATTATTTTGCTTTGGGATCTTGGTTTGTGCTTACTGCGATTTGTTCGCATGGAGGTTGCTGCGTGCTTATCGCAATGAACTCGCTGCACAAGTGCGAGGCAGCCTCATTTGCATGTCAATATGTGAAAGTGCTGCAAATATACATGTCAACTGCAAAATTCTCAGGAGTTTCTGTTCTGGCAATATTGCGGCGATATTGCAACATGGTCACTGTCCAGGTTATTCTGCAGTGTTGCCGGAAGTTTTCTTTCTGGCAATATTGCCACAACATTGTCGCTTTTCGTATTTAAATTGGGTTGCGGTAATATTGCCGCAAGTAGTTGCCAGAATCCTTATATTATGGTAAGGGATCGAGTCCAAGGTTTAGGTGGTTCGCTAGTTTCTGGATATAAAATTACCATTAGAATAGTACATATCAAAGGTACTTTTTCAAAATTTGTCTTACTGTTAGATAAACATCTATGAATTGAAGAAATATATGAAAAATCGGAAAAAAATTACCTACATTACGAACAGAAATATCTGTTTTGGTGGCACTTCCAGGCTGGCAACAGATAAAGTATCCACCCTCTTCCCCTTACAAATAAAAAAATATATATAACTACGTAATTCAATAACCGGATATGATGCTAAATCTGAAGAGCATTGCCAAGAATTGGGGTGCTATTAATGTGCGTGTTCTATTATAAAGCAGACATACCATTTACCTTGTTCGTGATGAAATGTGGGCGGAGGAATTAAAAATGTCCAAAAAAATGGTCAATTTTACATATATTCTTTGCAACGCAATGCAATATTTTGTATACTGATGAGATAAAACACATAAAATGAGGTCATTATACATTCAAACGTAGCCATTGGATCAAGGAATTGATGTACTAAGGGTATATCACCATGAAGTAGATGATGGGATGATTTCAGAGTAAAATAGTTTTGAAAGTACGCCCATAATACAGAATTCCAGGAATTCATTTAACTAGAAATATGTGGATCTACTTCTGAAGAATAGTCCACAAAGTCAATGCAAATATACATTCTGTGTGTGCACATACAACTGATATAACCCTTCCTCAGTTGGTAATAAGAAATTTGAAACTGAATAGATTTCAGCCAATTTGCAAAGTTTTTTTGTTCATGCTATTTCAATCTTTTCTTAGTTTGATAAATTAATATATCATGTAAAATGGGATCATTATACATCAAACCATACAATATAGTCTGATGAACAAGCTTATATGACCATATAATTGATGTTGGGGCTGAGTCCAAGTCCAAAACTGCTGAATTTCCAGCAACCTCATATCAAAATTCCATCTTGTCAAATCTAGCCATAGACTATATAATTCTGAAGAATACTTCACGTACTTGGCTTGGAAATATTTATGTCGATTTATGGAGCTCAAATACCATTGTGGCTGATGAACATTTTGAGATGGAATCAATTTAGCGATTGAATGACTCTTCAAAATTGCTAACTTTTAACCGTATTTTTGACAAGGTAATGTGATATCTGCGAAATAATGTATCAGTGTACCGCAATAAAGCATGATGGTGCATAAACATGTAACTGATGGACAAATGAAGAAAGGTACAATGTATATGACAATTCCGTGGATTGGTGGCAGTGTAGTAGCTAAGATTGAAATACTACTAATATTACCCACTACCACTACCCCAGTGTTGTCACTTTTCGGCAGAAGAATATGTTACTAGTACTTGTATGTAAGGTATGGGGAAATTGTTTAAGAGATGGACGCAGTTCAAGCGATACCGACCATCTTAGCTTGCTAAGGGCATTTCACGTTTCACTTATTACTACCCTTAGCTCATTGACTTCATTCTCCGTGTATTTCGCCCGACGTCAGCTTCCCCAAGCATCAAGTTATATGACCGATTCATTTAAACGATCCATTGATCCGTATTCAAATATGCTGACCTGCGAATCTCAGACATGAGACACATGACAATTTCAATTGAGCGTTCGAGGCGCAATTGACTGGGGGATTCTACGCGAGACAAAACCGAAGTTGTGCGAATCAGCTTTTTTTATTTTTCACTGTAATGGAGCATGCTTCTTTGTTTTGTTAGGGAAAATCATATTACAAACGACCTAACATATTTGAATAAAATTAAATCGGCAGCAGTTCACAGGAAAATTGTATGCTTTTTATTTTGTCATGGGGGCACTTCGAGACCCATCAAGAAATCATTTCAATCGCTCGCTTTCTGGAGGTGTGTCTTCATTTTAAGAATGTATTTGCGCCGATGTCGGATGTAACGGAATCAATCGGGTGTGACCTTTTGAGAAACGCCCTAATACACTCAGATAGCACCGGTTACCTCATGGCTAAGAGCAGAAGTTATTACGTATGATCGTGCCATGCGCTCGGATGATGGATACCGACTTGACAGTTCATGCTAAAATTATTGTTTAACAATCTCCTGATTTTGAAGTCAAGAGTGACCTTGACCTTCTAAGTATGATTGTTATCATCATATCTCCATTCCTATATAATTTCCTATATACATGTGTAGCCAGAGTTCCGTAATAATTCGACATGAGGATCTGTTCGAGTTAATGACATCTTTATTCAGGTATCGACATCAACAATAGATTCGTCGACCCGAGCAGAAGACCTGAGAAATAGAATAGATTGACCACAATTCAGCCTATTATCTTTGTAACTGATGATTAAACAATAAAGTTACTTAATGCTGTGAGGGGCATCCGATCCATTCAAAGCCCGTTCCTTCTCATTCACCAAACGCTATATAGACGATCTTCTCGCTGTGGATAATCGCTATATAAATGACGCAGTGAAGGATATATATCTACCTTCACTGGATTTGAAGGAAACTACAGATAGCCCTACAGGCACATCTTATTTAGATCTCTATCTCTATAAAATGAAGCGGGCATTCTCTCTCGTCGACTTTATGACAAAAGAGATGATTACAATTTCGACATCGTAAACTATCCCTTTCTGGATAGTAATATTCCAGTGGGACCTGCATATGGCGTATACATATCTCGCTTAGTAGCATCTAGATCCTGTGTTAAATGTGATGATTTTAATCAACGTCACAAAATATTGTTGCAGAAACTTATAAAACAGGGCTATTCCACCAAGCGCCTCCACTCAAAGTTTCTCAAATTTGGCGATACATATCGCATGCTGATAGCAAAATACGAACGTAGCGTGCAACATCTATGGCGCTACGTTTCGTAACTTGTGTCTAATTCCGCTTAACCCGGGGCTAGGGGCCGTATGAACCCATGTACTTCAAGATCCTCATGGTACTCATATGAACAGTCACAATCAAAGCGTGACTGAGATACATCATTCCTTAGATGACGACTTTACAACGAATATTATGGATTAAGAATACTGATCAGCGATACGGATTTGATATTTTTGGAACATCATGATGTCTTTGCCCGCATCATTGAAAACTGTTGACCGCTTCTCTCTTGCAGGAAACAAGCCTATGTTTATGTATACTATGATTGTCTTTTTGAATTTGGTGCTAATAATGTTATGTGGAAAATGGAATAGGTCTTTGGATTATGGACGCGGATATTCTCTAATGGACGACGGCTGGATTATGAATGACGGACTAGACGCTTGTAATTTGTTCTGTTATTTATATAAACAATTATTCTGTAACTGTTTATCCAGCAACGTTATGCCATTCACACGTGAGATTCATCACACCGTTACCATGGATACCATTATCGATACGTTATACAATTGTTACCAGTGAGAAATATTGTATAGGTCAATGAAGACAATATAAATTGGGACTTCACGTTTACACAATTAATCTACGGTTATATGGTTCCATAATTATAACTACGGTTTACAATTGTTGGGTGAAATAACCTACCCCGATGGGCTAACTGGAGATCATGGAGACCGGAAGTGGATCCAGGAGAGACCAGATACATTTACACATCAGTTTACCCTGCATAAATAATAACAGAAACCTTTTGTAGCCTCTACCACTAATGGCTAATACAATTGTGTCAACTCTATGTCTAAAATCTACAGATAAAATAGTTTGAGCGGGTTTACAGATCTATATAGTGACATTACTCGTTTGTTTATAGTTTTCCATAATGAACTCGAACACAAATTGGCGCGAACAAACTAGGTCAACAACGTGCTTTTACAGAAGTTATCGGTCTGATTACCAATTTAGTAGATAAACAGATTATCATCAGCCTACAATTGTTCTGCGGCTACTACAAACAACAGGAAAATAGTAATGCTACTCACGGTAGTTGACAACTGCATAAAACTTGAAATTACATCAAATCAATCAATAAATTCTCTCTGTCGACTTCGTTTGTCGAACAATTCGCCAACAGTTTCGTGTTTCACAAACAGAAAGAGTGAAGTAAAGGGCGATAACTCTAATGTACTATTCTATGGAAGAATCCTACTGATCAATGGGAGACAATGTAGCGTAGCACTGTCCACATTCTCCCCAGCTTTATGTCGATAGACCCTATCGATAAACTAACCAAAGTTCATTGTCTATCCCCTGGTTGTGAAGAGTCAGTATTAAGTAGCTTGCCTGCTTCACGCATGACTCTGACGTACAGTTCCATAATCGCTTCCTGGTATGACCTCGTATCAGAAGTCACAGTGTGTACAGTCACGGGAGATTGCGAAGCCTGTCCGGTGGCTGCGTTATCTTCGTGTAACACAGAACGTGGCTCTCTGTGGGGATTGTGATGTTTCCCTGCGGTGAATCTCGCAGTTCTCCTCAGTGGAACCACGGGATCAGAATCGGAGTCACTGCTAACACAGTCCATGTCCGGAGTCAGTTCGTCATTGCGAACTTCAACCGCCACTCGATAGTCCGCATCATCGTCACTATCACTGGAAGAGGAATCTGCAGGAGCTGATCCACCGACATTCTGCGGAACCTGTACAGGGGGATCCTCGAGGATCGGTTGAGGACAGTTTGGATGTTCTACCCACCGATGTTTCTTCTCTGGTGGTAGAGTGCGAAGAAGGTCATGTAACGTACGGTTATACCGTTCACATTGTCCGTTTCCGGCCGGGTGATATGGGGTTGTGTGTGCTTTCCGAATGTCGTACAGCTTGCACAACTGCTGGATGACTTGACTTTCAAAATTTCGACCTTGTTCGGAATGTAGTCCGTGGGACACGCCGAAACGGGTGAACCATTCCTTAACGAGGACTTTCGCGACTGTTACAGCTGTCTGATCACGTGTAGGTATTGCCTGTGAGAACTTTGTAAAGATGTCTGTGAGCACCAGTACATTCTCGCGTCCATCCGTGCTTTTCTCCAATATCGTGAAATCCATGGCAAGCGCCTCAAGCGGCCGTCTTGCTTGCAGAGCACTCAATGTCATTCTGAGACCAGGTTGTGGCAGCTTAGCCACCATGCAGCGTGTGCACTGTTGACAGTGTTCCTCAACATCACGTTCCATTCTGGGCCAATACACCCGCTGGCGCACTAGTGACAGGGTACGTTCCGTGCCCTGATGACCTGCTTGATCATGCAGACCGCGCATCACTGCTTCACGCAAGGTGTGTGGTAGAACAACTTGTAAAGTTTCTCCACTGACAGGGTTTGTGACCCTTCGTCGAAGAACACCATCACTGTCAACTTGTAGCCTTTTCCACTGTCGTTGTAGGAGTTTGGCTTCATCCACGTTGAGCGCTTCCTCGTTGCCTTGAGGACGTCTACCTTCAGTTACACAAGTCAGAAGAAGATCAATGCTGCGGTCGGCATGTTGGTGTTGAGCTAACTCCGGTCCAGTCAATGATGGGATAGTTGCGATGCTGTGCATTGTGGCAATGATATTCTGCGACAGTTGGCAAAACTCTGTTTTGGCTGCTGTATACACTTCCAGAGGTAGAGGCGTCATATGTGCAGACATCGAAAGAATGTCCTCTATCTCTTCCGGTTCCTCGGGCATTCCAGGTTTCCTCGTGAGACTGTCTGCGTTCTGGTTTTGTCGTCCTGGACGATATTTCACATCAAACGAGAAGCTGGCCAACTGAGAGGCCCAACGTTGCTCAGTTGCACCTAGTTTAGCTGTGGTCAAGTGACTGAGAGGGTTGTTGTCCGTGTATACGGTGAACGACTGACCCATCAAGTAATGACTCCACCACCGCCCATTTCAAAGCCAACAATTCCAGTCGCATCGAGTTGTAGTTGTTGCTGTTCTTCTCCGATGGACGCAGCCCCCTGCTGGCATAGGCGATTACCCGTGTCTTGCCTTCCTGCGATTGCGACAGTACAGCCCCGAGCCCAGCGAGGCTAGCATCAGTCTCGAGAATGAAAGGTTTGCTGAAATCAGTAAAGCCAAGGACCGGCGTAGATGTGAGTGCTTCCTTCAAGTGTAGAAAAGTAGTCTCGTGTTCTGCTGACCACTGGAGCTTTCCTTTCGGTGTGCAGGCGATGAGAGAATGAAGTGGTGCTGCATGCTGTGCAAACTTCCTGACAAAACGCTTATAGTAACTGCACAGACCTATAAACGATCTCAACTGCTTCGCCGTAGTAGGTCTGGGCCAGTTTTCCACTGCAGTCACTTTATCCGGGTCTGTCGAGATCCCTTGTGATGTAATCACATTACATAAGAAGCGCACTTCACTTCTAAAGAAATGACACTTGCTGGGCTTCAGACGCAGGTGATGCCGTCTCAGTCTACTGAACACAAAGTCGATGTGTTGTAGATGTTCCTGTAGACTTGGAGAATACACGATTATGTCATCCAAATATACAATGACACTGAGGAAGAGTTGGTCATCCAAACATTGTTGCATGACACGTTGAAATGTTGCGGGCGCATTAGTTAACCCGAAAGGCATTTTAAGGTACTCGTAATGGCCCATGGGACTTGTGAACGCCGTCTTCTCAATGGAATCGGGATGCATGCCAACCTGATTGTAGCCACAGGTTAGGTCCATTTTTGAAAACCACTTCGCTCCTGATAGAGAGCTGAACGACTGTTCTGCATCTGGCATCGAAAAAGCATCTTTTCGCGTCTTGGCATTGAGCCTGCTGTAGTCCACGCATAGCCTGATGGAGCAATTTTTCTTCCGCACGACAACGATTGGCGAAGAATACGGACTGGAGCTCGTGCGGATAATGCCCCTACACAAAAGCTGCTTTATGTGTTCCTTGACTTCCATGTACTGTGGTGATGGGAACCTTCGGTATGGTTGAGCAACGGGAACTTCATCAGCTGATCGGATCTTGTGTGTAACTAAGTCTGTAAAGCCAAGGTCATCATCCGACTTTGCGAACACATCCTGGTTGGCCTTGAAAAAGGCCTTTATATCACCCTTTTCCTCGGGTGAGCACTCTAGCTTGTCCCAGTCTATGGTTACTGGAGCAGACTCAGATGGGCCCTTGTTCACGTGAGGTACCACCGTTTCCCGAATGAGCACTTCTGTGTCAGTCTCCTCGAACTCAAATCTATCTTGGTCTGAGATCAGATCTGCTTTATGGATCAAGCCCAGTTTCATCCTTGGGGGTAGAACAGCATCATGTTTTCCCACGTTTACCACTCTGACTAGCAGTGGGCCCTTTACATTGCTGTTGGTCAGTGTATTTGTCACGAGCAGTCCTGGAGGTAAATGAGGGTGGTTTCCCTTGAGGGGTTCAACGACGACACTATCGTGAATGGTGTCTCGGTTCCCTGTCACTGCCACAACTCTCATTGAACTTGCAGGCACAACTGCACGACCCGCTACCCTAGCAATCCCTAAGACCTGTTTGCACTGGACATTCATGTCGCCTAACGATTTCAGTCCACCTGGAAACTGACTGATCACATTCATCCCGAAACTGACTGATCACATTCATCCCGATGAGTCCTGGTGTTGTCTGATTATTGGCCGTGTCTCTCACAATCAACACGCCACGTCTGGGAATGACATTCCCGTCTATTTCAAAGTCAAGTTCAACATATCCACTGTACGGTATGTCCAAACCATTGGCTGCTCGGAGAGTTAGCCAATTTGCCGTT
>JAVTVY010029423.1:0-13315 GCA_036873755.1 Hanleya hanleyi | reverse complement strand
TATTCAGCTTTGGGAGCTGTGTCATTACGATCATCAGAGGGGTACTGTATGTTCGCTTTCAAGACTACCGGTCTGCTACCTCCTATTTTTGTGGGAAGCCCGTTGGCCGAGTGGTTTAGATCGCCGACATACAGTGCTGGCGATTAGGTGCCTGACTCTGGGGTTGCTGGTTCGAATCCCGCACGGGACTCGACCAAATTTTCAGCACTAGAATTTGTTCTATTCTAAGATAGTGTTATCCCAAAATAACGAAAATACTGTTATACGATCACTTTCTAAATGACAAAAAATATAGGGCAGGTATGGTATAATACAGCACAGATATGGTATAATACAGGGCAGATATGGTATAATGCAGTACGGATATAATATAATACAGGACATATATTGTATAATACAGGACAGATACTGTATAATACAGGACAAATATTGCAAACACTGGACAGATATGGTATAATACAGCACTATATGGTATAATACGGGACAGGTATGGTATAATAGAGGACAAATGTTGTATAATACAGAACATGTATGGTACAATACAGGACAGATATGGTATAATACAGCACAGGTTTGGTATAATGCAGGACAGATACTGTATAATACAGCACAGATTTGGTATAATGCAGAACATATATTGTATAGTGCAGGACATACGTTACAATTCAGGACAGATATGGTATAATACAGGACAGATATGGTATTATGTAGGACAGATATGGTATATTACAGCCCGGATATAGTATAATACAGGACAGGTAATGTATAACACAGGACAGATATTGTATAACACAGGACAGATATGGTATAATACAGGACAGATATTGTATAATACATGACGAATATTGTAAACACATGACAGATATGGTGTAATACAGCACAGATTTGGTATAATGCAGGACAGATAGGGTATAATAGAGGACATATTTATACTACAGGACATATATGGTACAATACAGGACAAATATGGTATAATACAGCACAGATTTGGTATAATACAGGACAGATACTGTATAATACAGCACAAATATGGTATAATATGGTGTAATAGAGGGCAAATATTGTATAATACAGAACATATATTGTATAATACAGGACATATATGGTACACTACAGGACAGATATGGTATAATACGGCACAGATTTGGTACAATTCATGGCAGATACTATATAATACAGCACAGATTTGGTATAATACAGAACATATATTGTATAATACAGGACAAATATGGTACAATACAGGACCGATTTGGTATAATACAGGACATATTGTATAACACAGGACAGATATTGTATTATACAGCACAGATATGATATAATTCAGGACAGATATGGTATAGTGCAGCACAGATTAAGTATAATGCAGGACAGATATGGTATAATACAGCAAAGATATGGTATAATGCAGGACAGATATGGTATAATAGAGGAATAATATTGTATAATACAGAACATATATAGTATAGTACAGGACTTATATGGTACAAACAGGACATATGGTATAATATAGCACAGATAAGGTATAATACCGCACAGATTTGGTATAATATTGGACAGATATGGTATAATACAGGACATATATGGTATAATACAACACAGATATGGTATAATATAGGACATCAATGTTACAATACAGGACAGATTTGGTATAACACAGGACAGATATTGTATAACACAGGACAGATAAGGTATAATACTGGACATATATTGTATAATACTCTCGGGACTGACAGCCGAACAGCAGAATATTACCCGTACATGTACATGGACATGGATAAGGAACATGTACATTGGCAAAGTATATGCACAAAGTACATGTACATGTACTTTCGCTACTACTCGTGCTGATGACGTCACCGATGACGTCACAGATGCTGTGGACATTCCTCGAATTTGGGTCTGCACCCCGAGAGTTATAAAATGAAACCTCACACGACACAATCGGACCAATAGTGGTTCATCTCTACGTCAAACACACCCCCACGCACCCCCAAAATGACCACTTTACTTACTACACCCAACTGCGCATGAGCAGATAGACGCGACCTGCAATAAAAATACGCCATTGTGACTCTACCCCACAGAAGCTTCACTTTCACACCTCCCACGACCCATTTGGCCCAATGCTGGCCAATCTCTACCTCAAACACACCCCCACGTACCCCCAAAATGTCTGCTTTCTATACTACGGCCAGACAGCGCATGGCCAAAATATAGAAAACGGACATTAGTCCAGTCGGATGCTCCTCACGAGCGCTTCAAAATAAGACATCATACGACACCATCGGACCACTAGAGGCTCACGTAGACCCCAAAAACGTCACCCAACACTGTTTTCCCACTACGCATGCGTGCAGTGACTTTTTCAAAAAATTCACCGCTTAGCTTCGGGACCCGCCCATCGTGTTATGCGTGGCGAGACGTGAACATCAAGATCCCACAACCCATATCGCAATGTTGAACATGTGTGAATTGCCCATTATGGAGCTATCCACTTAGCCAGTAGGCCTGTAGGCCTATCCAGACCTCCGTATCCTCCATCGTGTTCTACGTGGCGAGGCGCGAAAAACAAGATCCCACAACCCATATCGCAGTGAACATGTGTGAATTGCCCAGTATCGGTAGGCCTATGGGCCTTTTCGAAAAATTTCGCTGCTTAGCTCCAAGACCCTTCCCATCGTGTTCTACGTGGTGAGACGAAGAAAACAAGGCCCCACAACCCATAGTAAAATCCACAAGAAAATGACCACCCCCATACCCCATACAGGCGTTTTCCCGTATAGATGCAAATGTGCGAGTCAGGCCCCTATTGTAGAGATAAAGTGCGTGTTCCGCTTTTTATATTTCCTGGGACAAATCCTCATTTTACATACACCCACTCATGACTTGATATGCAGGCCCCGATAAGCCGTGGGACCAATATTAGGCCTTTTGGACCTGGTTGATAGGGTTTTCCCCCTATTGTAGGGGAACAAATTCTCATTTTATATACACCCACCCATGACTTGATCGCCCTGGAGGAGCGCTTCACTTTGACATCTCACTCGACCCAATCGATCCATACGGCGTGTTTGAAGTCTGGGGACTTTTTCTCTCCGCGGAATCTTTTTCCCGCGACCGCATCGCCGCCAGACCGTATCACCGCGGAGGAATACATGCCCCAAAAAGGTCATTTCCGGGTCACGTGACCGGAAGTGCCGGAACTATAGTGAACTTTGCAGGGAGCTTTCTTGTGTTGGAGGTACAATTTGGTCTAGAAACCGGAAGTCACGTTGCGGCGATTGCGGCGCATGCTTGCGGCGTTGCCGGAGGCTCAAAATCCGGTGCATATACTACTTATACCGTTATGATCCTTGTCCGGATCTTATAAATAATGATGGTAGGACACCAGGGGCATATCTGGCGAATAGTGTTTCTATGAGATGGGTGGGAACGCAAATATCTTGTATATGTTTTACAAACAAAATAAATATAAACAAATGATGGAATATCTCTCCAGTTGAACTGAATTGGAAAACTATTCTTTTAGATTTGTTCGAAAGTAGATTTCAGAGACTTTTATGTGCCATTTTGGAAGATCATGAATTTTCGTTATGTTTGGGAGAGGGGGTTCAAATCATGGGAAGTAGCTTAAGTTGGATTTCTGAGCATGTCGGACACACCTCGTTAGCCTTCTGTCTTTATCTTTTGGGGTAAATGATTTAAAATACAGCGAATCAAGTCGAAATATAATGTGTTAATCTCATTTTTTTCTGTTATAACCAGCTCCTCTCATTCCGACAGACATATCACGTTTTAGGGGTATTTTAATTTACCGATAGATCTGTTTTTTTCTGAAATATCATTATAAGAGGACGAAATACAAACTGGCTACAATGAGATGCAAAAAGGCCACAATGCGATCAAGTACGGTAAAATCAAATGTAACTTCTTGGAGAACTCCAAGAGGGCTTTACACGCAGAGAGTTCCTTGCGGAGTTCCAACCTACATGTACCTTGTTCACATGTATATCGTACTGACCGCACACTACTGTATAACGTCCAGCCGATATGCCACATGGTGGTTTCGCCTGTTCAAAGGTGCGAGACTCCGATATACATAATTATACTAACCGCTGACAAGGAATCGCAGTATTCTTGAAGTTCATTAATACCGTCCTCGTCCATATTCCAGTAACAACGAGTAGTGTTGCGTACACAACAGTGTTCAGGAACCGGTCCTGTTATTTCAAAATGACACACATCATCATCGTGGTACTGATATAATCTAACCTTGGATAGACGAGGGTGAAACGCACTCCATGACATTACTCTGCGTATGTTCAGTGACATGCATCAGAAATCTGTTCAGCTGGAAATAAAATTAAACAATGCATGTGTCTACATCCTCTAGGCAAGTCATCTTTAACAATAATTAAACGATCTGAATGAACTAAACACAGCGGACGATTCCTTCATCCTTAAAATAGTCAGCATATACCTTTCTCTATTTCATGATACAATTTTCCCCATGATACTGCTCATAATACATCTGCCCCGGGCCTCTGTAACGTGATGTGAGAACTACAGTTTATTCAAGAAATTGATAAATCCTCTAAATATAGGATTTGACACTACAATTAGAGAAAAGGAAGAATTGTGTGTCAGCACTGATATATTTGTGCAGCTCATAACTAACCCTTTCAGAATACATTACATGTATAGGTCGAGAGCCAATGCCAGATAAGAGTACCTCTGTCGAAATATCTACGACCACATAATTGTTGTCCCGTTCAATCTTTTATACCAAAAAACTATAATCGATGAGCCGGTTATTCAATCACCTATTTCTTTTCTTTTTTTTTCTTTCGAACTATTCGGAGTTTTAATTTGGGAGGGGGATAGGTCCTACCGAATGTGGAGACGAATGGATCTGCTTTATCAAAGTTCTATCTGCATTAGGTCACAAACCACCAATGATATTTCGGGGTATAAGATTTTAATCTGGACTTGACCTTCGGTAACATTTGATTAGTCATTATACCTGACTGGACGAGAAATTGCGATATATTTTCAAATGTTTCTATAATATTCAACACTAGAAAATATCCAAACAACCTTAAAATTGCAATAGAGAAAGCTCTGGGCCAGTTTGATTGTCCGCCGCGATCTCATATTGGCTGTAATTGTGTGTCGGGTGGAACGACCTAATTTAATTGTGTGTCGGGTGGAATGACCTAATTTATGGGTCCACCATCCGTCATGTGAGAAATCACGAGAGAACTGTGGTGGATATGTAGACTTACCAGAATACCCATGGGCGTTGCCAGCATTACTTGGGAGGGGCGTTTCCTTGACCTGCTTATTGAACATTGGAATATAACAGAGGGTCGTGTTCACACCCAACTACCCCCGCCCCCTAGCAACACCCTCAAGACCATGTATGCATCTAAATGAACAACAGCTCCACCCGCGCACTTGGGTTATTCCCACTTTTCTGTAACCCGACCTCAAGTTCGCTAGTTTGAACCTTCTCTTCTTTTTCCCTCGACATTTCACAAATTGGATTGCTTCCCTTTCTATAAAAATGTATGACAATTTGACTGTTCTCGTTATCTTTTCCTTCGACATTGGACACATTGGCTAGCTTCCCTGTCTGTAAACTCCTCGACATATACGACGGAATTTTCTCTCTCTCGCTCTTTTTTTTGCTTCGACATTCGACACACTAGATTGCTTCACTTCTTGTAATCTCATCGGTATATGCTACAGTTTGACTTCCTCTTTATTTTTTTGCTTCGATGTCCTGTAACTGCTCGACATAAACGACAGAATGACTACTCTTGCTTTTGCGTTGACATTCGACACTTTGGATTGCTACCCTAGTTATCCCTCGACAGATTATGACCGTATGACTTATCTTTTTTTATTCGGCATTGTACACATTGGTTTTCTTCCCTTTCCTATCCTTTCTGTAACCATCCGACGGATTCGACATTCGACACATTGAATTGCTTCCTAGATTGGTTATCTCCCCTGTATTACATACAGTTGGCAAGTTACAGCCGGCATTGTCTGTTCAAAATTATGCATTTCAGAATTATCGGGTCCAAGAAAACACCAACAGACCCGGAGAATGAAAAATCATCGCCCAGTGAAAGGCGACCTCAGTAAAACTGTTATAATAGACCGGTCCCAGCCAAGAAAAAAGCTAACATTTTTTCCGGTCACAGTTTTCTCAGTGGTTCCGTCATCCTTGACTTATGCCCTTTCAATTTAGCTGAGGGGCCAACCTGGATTTGGCCTCAAATCCAATATGGCGACCAAAATTCAAAATGGCCGCCAATACCCATAGAAGCTCACAATTTCCTGTTCGAAAATCAATTTTCTAAACACAAACTAGGTGTTTTTCTAGTCCTACGTAGGGTATGAATAATTACTTAATTTTGGAATGATTTGTAATTGATCTGAAAATTCAATATGGCCGCCAAAATCCAAAATGGCGACCATTGTCCATTGAATCACACATATTCCTGCCCTAATATGTCCTGTGGGGTGTCATCTTGTAGCTCTCGGGTGTAGACCACGATTTGAGGGATATCCATGTCATCTGTGACGTCATCGGTAACGTCATCAGTACGAGAAGTAGCGAAAGCGGGCATTTTGGGGGTGCTTGGGGGTGTGTTTGGGGTAAAGATGGACCTTCCTTGGTCCGAATGTGTCGTGTGGGGTGTCATGTTGTAGCTCTCGGGGTGTAGACCACGACTTGAGGTTTTCCCATGTCATCTGTCATCAGTATGAGTAGTAGCGAAAGCGGGCGTTTGGGCGGTGCAATGGAGTGCGTGTGTAATAGATAACGGCCTTTTTTTCCATCCAGCTACCTGATAGAGTTACCTGTGAGTGTGAGTGTATGCGCGCGTGTGTGTGTGAGTGTGTGTGTGAGTGAGTGAGTGAGGCGTGCACAACGCCCTTGAGGCGTCCCAAACGCTCGTTAACGCATGGACGCGCTAACGACGGTGAGTGAGTGTGTGGGATCCGACTGGACTAAAGTATCGTCTGCTTTCATCATTTTGCGCATGCGCAGTCTGGCCGGAGTATAGAAAGCAGGCATTTTGGGCATTCGTGGAGGTCTGCTGAGTGATTGACGGACCATCCCTGATCAAATGGACCGTACTGGGTATCAGTGTGAAGCTCTCGTGTGTCAGACTGGCTTGTTTTCATTGAAAGTCTCGCCAATCTGAGCATTCGCAGTTGAGATGTAGTAAGTAAAGTGGTCATTTTGTGAGGTGTGTGGGGTTCTGTTGACTGATGAGGGAACGTTCGTGGCCCGAATGACTCGTGTGAGGTGTCAAAGTGAAGCTTTCGTGGTGTAGTCCATGACTTGAGGGTTGTCCCTGTCATCTGTGACGTCATTCTTGACGTCATTCTTGACGTCATCAGTAGGATTAATAGCCAAAGTGAGAATTTTGATGGTGTGAATTAAGGTGTTTGGGGTAGAGAGGGGCCATGTTTGGTTCAAATGGCCCATTTGGGGTGTCCTAGTGAAACTTTCGTGGGGTAGAGTCAGGCTGGCATGTTTGTTATTGAAAGTCGCGCCAATCTGAACATGCCCAGTTGTGGTATAGCAAGTAAAGTGGTTATTCTGGAGGTGCGTGGGGATGTGTTTGAGCGATTGAGGGACCAATCTTGGTCCGAATGCGTCGTGTGAGGTGTCAAAGCAAAGTCTTCATGGTGTGGACCACGACTTGAGGGATATGCGGGTCATTTGTGACGTCATTGCTGACGTCCTTAGTAGGAGTTGTAGCCAAAGTGGATATTTTTGGGGGTGTGAAGGACGGTGTTTGGGGTAGATATGGACAAACCGTGGTCCGACTGCTTCGTGTGAGGTGTCATCTTGTAGCAACACTCACCAACGACAAGCTCATTGCTTCAACGCCCTGGTGAATTAGCCCTGAAGCCCTGCGCGCCCACACGTAGCTCTACGGGTGTAGTCCGTGCTAAGTACTATTCTGGTTGGTTAGTCCAAAAGTATAACAACAACAACAACATCAAAGATTACAGGTAAATCCTTTTATTATCCCCTCCATCACAGTACATCTACGCTATGGGTGTGTTTGCAATTCACTTATGCTATTGTCCGTGTATTCAGAAGTTCATTGTCCTGATCTCAGCATGATGAGGGACACGAGTTAATCCCTATATGTACAGACACCACCACGCACCACTATTACCACCACCACACATCAGTTATACCATCACCACACACTACCACACATCACCACTAAGCCCGGTTGCGATGGTGGCTCCCATGTGGCAGAGCTCTTGGATCGGAGCTCTTGGAGCTCAAAACTTGCGGAGCTCAGAGCTCGGAAGTGACATCATCGCACGCATGTGCGCGTACCGGTGGTGCACCCTGTACTCTATAGCCATTAGGGTATAGGGTACACCAGGGTGCGGGTGCGGTGCGGCCTGTGGTGGCGTCAGTACATATAGGGATTAACTCATGTCCCTCATCATTCTGAGATCAGAACAATGAACTTCTGAATACACGGACAATAGCATAAGTGAATTGCAAACACACCCATAGTGGTTCCTTATTGTGGATGTGCTGTGATGGAGGAGATAATAAAAGGATTGACCTAAAATCGTTGATGTTGTTGTTGTTGTTATTTTAGTTTTGGACAAACCAATCAGAATAGTACTTATCACGGACTACACCCGTAGAGCTACGTATAGGCGCGCAGGGTTTCAGGGCTAATTCGCCAGGGCGTTGAAGCATTGAGCTTGTCGTTGGTGGGTGTTGTTACAAGATGACACCTCACATGACGCATTCGGACCATGGATGGCCCATTTCTACCCCAAACACCTTGCTTCACACCCCAAAAATATCCACTTTGTGACTACAACTCCTACAGAGGACGTCAGCAGTGACGTCACAGATGACCCGCATATCCCTCAAGTCATGGTACACACCATGAAAGCTTAGCTTTGACACCTCACACGACGCATTCGGACCAAGAACGGTCCCTCGATCGCTCAAACCCATCCCCACGCACCTCCAGAATGACCACTTTACTTACTACACCACAACTGGGCATGTTCAGATTGGCGCGAGATTAAAAAAAACATGCCAGTCTGACTCTACCCCACGAAAGCTTCACAAGGACACCTCAACCGGGCCATTTGGACCAAACATGGTCCCTCTCTACCCCAAACACCTCACTTCTCACCCTCAAAATTCCCACTTTGGCTACTACTCCTACTGATGACGTCAAGAATGACATCAAGGATGACAGGGACACCCCTCAAGTCATGGTCTACACCACGAAAGCTTCACTTTGACACCTCACACGAGGCATTCGGACCAAAATGGTCCCTCATCCCTCATCACTTCCGAAATGACCAATTTACTTACTACACCCCAACTGCGCATGCGCAGATTGGCGCGACTTCCAATGGAAATAAGCCAGTCTGACCCACGAGAGCTTCACACTGATACCCCACACGGTTCATTTGACCAGGGATGTTCCCTCAATCACTCAACAAACCTCCATTAGATACATTAGTCCAGTCGGATCCCACTCACTCACTCACTCACTCACTCAGTCACCATCGTCAGTGCGTCCATGCGTTAAGACGGGCGTTGGGGACGCCTCAAGGGTGTTGTGCACGCCTCACTCACTCACTCACTCACTCACCTTAACTCACTCAGTCACACACACACGCGCGCGCATACACTCACACTCATAGGTAAATGGATGGAAAAAGGGTCGTCATCTACTCCAAACGCACTCCATTGCACCTCCGAAATGCCCGCTTTCGCTACTACTCGTACTGATGATGTCACCGATGACGCTACAAATGACATGGAAAACCCTCAAGTCGTGGTCTACACCCCGAGAGCTACAACATGACACCCCACACGACACATTCGGACCAAGAATGGTCCATCTTTACCCCAAACACACCTCAACACCCCCCCAAAATGCCCGCTTTCGCTACTACTCGTATTGATGACGTCACCGATGACGTCACAAATAACATGGATATCCCTCAAATCGAGGTCTACACCCCGAGAGCTACAAGATGACACCCCACAGCACGCATTCGGACCAAGGAGGGTCCATCTCTACATATTTGGGCAGGAAAATGTGTGATTCAATGGACATTGGCTGCCATTTTGGATTTTGGCGGCCATATTGAATTTTCAGACCAATTACAAATCATTCCAAAATCAACTAATTATTCATACCCTACGTAGGACAAGAAAATTACCTAGTTTGTGGTTGGAAAACTGATTTTCGAACAGGAAATTGTGAGTTTCTATGGGTATTGGCGGCCATTTTGGATTTTGGCCGCCATATTGGATTTGAGCTCAAATCCAGGGTGGCCCCTCAGCTAAATTGAAAGGGCATAAGTCAAGGATGACGGAACCACTGAGATAACTTTGACCGGAAAAAATGTTAGTTTTTTCTTGGCTGGGACCTGTCTAAGAGGTAAAACTGGTGTATCTGTCGAGGGCTGGCAGAAAGGGAGGCAATCCAATGTGTCGAAGGGTCAAATCAGAAAAAAGAGAAAAGCAAAACTGGCGTATAGGTCGACGGGGTACAGAAAGAGTCTTCAAGCAATGCAAGTGTCGAAACTGCTTTGTCGAAGCAAATAAAAAGAGAACAGTCAAACTGACGTGCAGTTTAGAGAAAGGGAAACAGTCCAATGTGTCGAATGTGGAAGCAAAATCAGAGGAAAATCAATCTGTCGAGCAGTTTAGAGAAAGGGAAACAATCCAATGTGTCGAATGTGGAAGCGAAAAGAGAGGAAAATCAATCTGGTCGGCCCGTATCTGTCGAATGTTGAAGTAAAGAGTATCTTTCGTATATGGGAAAAAATTCCTCAGTAATTTAGCTGCTGTGACAGATTTGAACAAATCTGGTTAAATTTCACGAAAGGCTTCCATGCCAGTGCTTTGCCACTTGGTAAGTCAAATTCTGTCGCGATCATTTGTATGAAAGAATGACCAATTTATGCCAGCCGTTTCACCAGAAAATGGTGGCGAATGTGTGGTGATTTTTTATAAGTACGAGCAGAAAAGTCAGGATACCTGGCATGATAGGTCATTCGTGTTGGCGAATAGTACGAATATACTTTCCTCCAGATATCTGCAGCCGATTAACTATACATTAAGTAGGGCTGTTTCAGTGGTTTGTGATCTTTAATACATTACAAGCGTCTAATCCGTCATCCATAATTCAGACGTCGTCCATTAGAGAATATCCGCGCCCATAATCCAAAGACCTATTCCATATTCCATATAACAGTATTAGCACCAATTCAAAAAGACAATCATAGTATACATAAACATAGGCTTGTTTCCTGCAAGAGAGAAGCGGTCAATAGTTTTCAATGATGCCGGCAAGACATCATAATGCTCCAAAATATCAAATCCGTATCGGTGATCAGTATTCTTAATCCATAATATTCGTTGCAAATTCGTCATCTAAAGAATGATGTATCTCAGTCACGCTTTGATTGTGACTGTTCATATGAGTACCATGAGGATCTTGAAGTACATGGGTTCATACGGCCCCTAGCCCCGGGTTAAGCGGAATTAGACACAAGTTACGAAACGTAGCGCCATACATCTTGCACGCTACGTTCGTATTTTGCTATCAGCATGCGATATGTATCGCCAAATTTGAGAAACTTTGAGTGGAGGCGCTTGGTGGAATAGCCCTGTTTTATAAGTTTCTGCAACAATGTTTTGTGACGTTGATTAAAATCGTCACATTTAACACAGGATCTAGCAAATGCTACTAAGCGAGATATGTATACGCCATATGCAGGTCCCACTGGAATATTACTGTCCAGAAAGGGATAGTTTACGATATCGAAATTGTAATCATCTCTTTTGTCATAAAGTCGACGCGAGAGAATGCCCGCTTCATTTTTATAGAGATATAGATCTAAATATGATGTGCCTGTAGGGCTATCTGTAGTTTCCTTCAAATCCAGTGAAGGTGGATATATATCCTTCACTGCGTCATTTATATAGCGATTATCCACAGCGAGAAGATCGTCTATATAGCGTTTGGTGAATGAGAAGGAACGGGCTTTGAATGGATCGGTTTTTGAAAGCGCCTGCATATAGTCATATTCATAAGAGAACAGATACAGGTCAGCCAACAGGGGGTGCACAATTAGTACCCATTGGAATACCTATATGCTGTTGATATATTGTGTTGCCAAATTTCACATAGATATTTTAATGAGAAATTCAAGCAACTCTATAAACAAAGAAACATCCCATGAATGATATCTCTTGTATGTAGTAGAGCTAAAGAATGCTTTATGGCTTCCGACATTAATATATCTACGGTCAGTTTTCTTGAACACAGATACTATTAATGAACTTAGACGGCCAATAACATTGTAGTATAGAGAGTCGAGAAATCCCATGTGGATACATGTCTGTACGGTATGTAACCTTTAGCATCAAGTTTTTCCGTAAGACATTTTGAGGTTTTCAATATCCACATACATTCAACGCCAGAGTGCTTAGAAATAGTGGCGCAATACCTTTCCCAAAATGCTTTTACCTCCTGAAGGGCCCTCGTCAATAGGGTTGAAAGAAGCTTGGTGGTGCAGCTTCTAGAACCAGCTATGAATCTAGCTTTGTATGGTGATTTATGCATTTTGGGAGTCCAGTATAGTTTTAAATGTCGTTATGATTGGTTGGAAGACAAATACCTCTTTCCCTGAGAAACTTTTAGTGATTGTTAAATAAATCTTCCAGAGTAAATGCAGTTTGGGAGTAAGTAGACGTATGTGATGAAGATATGTCTACACTCAATTCTTTAACCAGCACCTGGTAATAGTAATATTTACATATGAATATTATACTATTCGGAGCTTTGTCTGCTGGGACTATGACGAATTTACTCTGGAGATTTGCTAGAACTTCTTAAGAATTGAGGTTTCTCAGTACTTGTTTTGCTTGGGGAAGAGTACTTCTGTCAATATGGCGGATTGTTTCAACGACCTTACTCTTGGTGAGCTCCAGCCAATCAGCGAGTACTGTAGGTTCAACTTTTTCTCGCTTAGACCAATCAATAACGTACTGTTCCAATGCAGACAGGACTATCTTCTGGTCGGCCCTCAGATTTATTCTTCTTGGCTCTCTATATTTAGGTCCTTTCATCAGGAGTAATTTCAGATCCTTATCACTCACCATATCAAGAGCACCAGTCACAATATGTTTGCATGGTGTATAGATAAAGTTGGATGATTCACAATCACAACTATAGCCTCCTGACGTGTATAAGTTCCAGTCAAACTCCTT
>JAVTVY010029422.1:0-12306 GCA_036873755.1 Hanleya hanleyi | reverse complement strand
GGTATAGGCCCATACGGGGTGGACGTTTTGGGGTCGTGGAAATAAAATGAACCTAATAATAAAATCATAAAAAAGAAAATAAAATAGCCAGTGGTTGGCTTATACCACCGATAAATTTGTGCTAAAATGTGAGCTGTGAAGCGAAAACTACTGGTTATATAGGGGATTGAAATCAAGTACCCGGATATTTCTGTATAGTAGTTTGCAGCGCCCTCTATTCAATATGATTGGTTGAAATTATAGTAGCCCGTATGACAAGACCACTATTTTGCAGCGCCCTCTATTAAATTCTGATTGGTTGAAAATTAAGGGCTGCGCATGCGTATTGTGATAATTAAACTGTCCACCAAGCAGTGAAGGTGTTAGGCCTGAAATAAGCTCAGTCGTCAAAGAGAGAGAGAGAGAGAGAAAAAATAAGCGTCTAGGTCGGTGAATAAATGACTCAATAAATAAGGGTCATGTATTACACGAATATCAACGTAGACGAGCGCGTACCAAATGCTCTCTAAGGTTCGCTTGCCTACTGTATACAGTTTTAATGGCTGGTAATAAGCCCGATAGTTTCATATTCAATCTATCATAAAGATTTCCAATAAAATGTATATTTGAATGTGCAGTAGGCGAATATGGAATGATTAGTGGCAAATGTGAAGATCTTTTTGGTGCTTTTTTACACATAGGCTTGTGATAGAGTTGAATAACATCGCTTTTAATTTTCCGAAGTTTACGATCAGAATAGCCTCTTTTTCTTAGTGCCTGAATCAAAATAGAGCAAGCCAACTGGTAATCGCATACATTATTACAAATACGCAAAAATCGCAAAAACTGCGATTTAACAATGCCCGGGAATGTATAATGCGGATGAAAGGAACTCCGATGCAGCAACTGGTGGCTGTCTGCGGGGTTGAAATAAACTTTAGTATCTAAAATTCCCATGGAATTGAATCGGCTGCCTTTATATACCATTACATCAAGAAATGGAAGAGAATGTAATTGCAGGTTACTCTGTAAGCGGATATTGGGGTTTTGTGAGTTCAAAATATCAACGAAAACATGAAAATCGTCAATACTACCGCCCCAAATTCCAAAGATGTCATCTATGTAACGCTGTGTCCAAAGAAGTGGTTTAATAGGACATTCTAAGAGAGCCTCATTCTCCCATCTGGCCATATATATATTAGCATAGCTGGGCGCAAAACGCTTGCCCATGGCCGTCCCTTTGATTTGAAGGTAGTTGGAGTGGTCGAATACAAAATCATTGCGTTTAAGAGAAATATCAAGTAACTTCATGAACAATGAATCGTTCCGACCGGTAGACGGACTTTTTGCTAATGTATCAGCTATAATCTGGAGGCCATCGTCAGTGTCAATATTGGTGTATAATGATTCAACATCCAATGTGAAGAGAAAAATATTGGAAGAGAACGAATGGGATGATAAAATGTCAAGGAAATGGGGTGTATCCCGGAGATAACTGGCGTGTTGTTGAGAGATAGGATTAAGACACAAGTCTAGATACTCCGCTACTCTTGCTGATTCACTTCCAGAGTCAGACACAATCGGTCTCCCTTTCGGCATTTGAGGTTGGGGCCACGAGTAGATGTCTTTGTGTATCTTTGGTAGCAAATAAAATGCTCTAGGGCGGTGTTGACTCGAATCAGTCATATATGAATATTCTTTTTTAGTAATATAGTCCCCAAGGAGCATATCTGTCAGTATTTCCTTGATCATATTTTGGTTTTCAGGCACTAAGGATTTCTGTATAGGAAAATAATAATAATAACTCCGCCTAACATACATTCTTCTTCTGGGCATTGGCCATCTCAGTCACCATCTTCGCACAATTCTGAGACACCCTCCATTCACCACGATTCACCTTCCTCCAGAAATGAGCTTCGGCATTACCCGATTTCATTACGGAATTCTTTCTCGAATTTGGAGATTGAAGAATGTCCTGAGCTTCATGAGCATGCACAAATAGGTGCACGTGATGAGGACGTCCCCGATTGTGAATCTTTATCTGACTTTCCACTTTTACCGAATAGCTCTCAATCGTCACCCACATTCCCGTCTTCGGGTCATAATAAGAAACGACATAGGGAAAAGGATATTACCATTCATGATTGTGAAGCCAAAAAAGACTGTTGCTTCCGACTTTTTTCAATCAGAAACAGTTTCTATGGAGAAACAAACTTCCCCGGATCAAGTCACGAATACATCCGTACCCGCTATCAGAGGGACTGGTCTCTCACGGTATGGTAAACTCCGGAATGAACTTCGTTCCATTCAACAACCTCATTTGGTCCTAGGGGACTCGAATCTCAATAGGATATCCATTTCGGAACCAGATTGGCATATTTTTGCCTTGCCAGGGTTCACGATTAAGAAACTAACTGATTTGTTACGTGGAGTTCACATGCCTAATATCAAACATATTGTTCTTAACATAGGCGTTAACGATCGAAGCAATAGCACACGAACTGTTAAACCACTCTTCTCCAACTTTAAAGATCAAATTAGAAAGTCCTTCCCTGAAGCTACATTCACTTTTAATCCCGTGGCCATGTCACACGGTTCTTCTACTGAACTGTCTCTTATTGATAGACTAAACGCACTCTTTTTCGAAGATACTGCGTTTATTTATTTTGACACCGACATCACTATTTTGTACAACACAGATGGCATCCATTGGATGCCCGATACAGCAAACCGGCTATTTCTAGCTTGGATCGCTCACATACGTGAACAGGAAAACTAGATAGGAATCTCGATATCAACTCTTTTAAAGCAGCTAGCACTGTGTACAACTTGTCAAAACTGACTCTCACGCAACCTGAAATTAGTTTATTAGAGAAAGGTTTATCGTTTGTCCCAACACCTATTTTAAATCAGTCGGGACAAATGCCACTCAATTTCAGCGACGTCGATTCTTTTTTTCGACGAATTGAACTCAAATATTTTTTCTTGGACAGAGAGGCGGAGTTTGACGGTACTAAAAAACTCCATTCGAAATCCAGTTAGAGACCAGCCGATCACCAGCTCTGTTCTGAAATTATTTCGTTCAAAAGGTCCGTTTCTGAGTTTTTGCGTACACAACCATCCATGCATGCCAAAGATAATCTGTCTCAAGCCGAACGTATAGCTCTCAGTTCGTTATCGCGGCTTGATGACGTGGTCATCAAACCTGCCGATAAAGGTGGGGCTACGGTGGTAATGGATAAAAACTCGTATGTACTTGAAGCCCTTAGACATCTAAATGATGTGAATTATTATATTCCCATACAGAAATCATTAGTGCCTGAAAACCAAAATATGATCAAGGAAATACTGACAGATATGCTCCTTGGGGACCATATTACTAAAAAAGATTATTCATATATGACTGATTCGAGTCAACACCGCCCTAGAGCATTCTATTTGCTACCAAAGATACACAAAGACATCTACTCGTGGCCCCAACCTCGAATGCCGAAAGGGAGACCGATTGTGTCTGACTCTGGAAGTGAATCAGCAAGAGTAGCGGAGTATCTAGACTTGTGTCTAAATCCTATCTCTCAACAACACGCCATTTATCTCCGGGATACACCCCATTTCCTTGACATTTTATCATCCCATTCGTTCTCTTCCAATATTTTTCTCTTTACATTGGATGTTGAATCATTATACACCAATATTGACACTGACGATGGCCTCCAGATTATAGCTGATACATTAGCAAAAAATCCGTCTACCGGTCGGAACGATTCATTGTTCATGAAGTTACTTGATATTTCTCTTAAACGCAATGATTTTGTATTCGACCACTCCAACTACCTTCAAATCAAAGGGACGGCCATGGGCAAGCGTTTTGCGCCCAGCTATATGCTAATATATATATGGCCAGATGGGAGAATGAGGCTCTCTCAGAATGTCCTATTAAACCACTTCTTTGGAAGCGTTACATAGATGACATTTTTGGAATTTGGGGCGGTAGTATTGACGATTTTCATGTTTTCGTTGATATTTTGAACTCACAAAACCCCAATATCCGCTTACAGAGTAACCTGCAATTACATTCCCTTCCATTTCTTGATGTAATGGTATATAAAGGCAGCCGATTCAATTCCATGGGAATTTTAGATACTAAAGTTTATTTCAAACCCACAGACAGCCACCAGTTGCTGCATCGGAGTTCCTTTCATCCGCATTATACATTCCCGGGCATTGTTAAACAGCACCAAAAAGATCTTCACATTTGCCACTAATCATTCCATATTCGCCTTCTGCACATTCAACTATACATTTTATTGGAAATCTTTATGATAGATTGAATATGAAACTATCGGGCTTATTACCAGCCATTAAAACTGTATACAGTAGGCAAGCGAACCTTAGAGAGCATTTGGTACGCGCTCGTCTACGTTGATATTCGTGTAATACATGACCCTTATTGATTGAGTCATTTATTCACCGACCTAGACGCTTATTTTTTCTCTCTCTCTCTCTCTCTTTGACGACTGAGCTTATTTCGGGCCTAACACCTTCACTGCTTGGTGGGCAGTTTAATTATCACAATACGCATGTGCAGCCCATAATTTCCAACCAATCAGAATTTAATAGAGGGCGCTGCAAAATAGTGGTCTTGTCATACGGGCTACTATAATTTCAACCAATCATATTGAATAGAGGGCGCTGCAAACTACTATGCAGAAATATCCGGGTACTTGATTTCAATCCCCTATATAACCAGTAGTTTTCGCTTCACAGCTCACATTTTAGCACAAATTTATCGGTGTTATAAGCCAACCACTGGCTATTTTATTTCCTTTTTTATGATTTTATTTCCACAAAATTAGGTGAGCCCCTAATGATCCTATGATGTCGTATGAGGTCTTATTTTGAAGCTCTCGTGGAGGAGCATCCGACTGGACTAATGGTTCGTCCGTTTTCAATAGTCTGCGCATGCGCAGTCTGGCCGTAGTATAGAAAGCAGGCATTTTGGGGGATATGTGGGTGTGTGTTTGGGGTAGAGATGGACCGCTATGGGTCCGAATGGGCCATGGAAGGTGTCAAAGTGAAGCTTGTGTGGGTTAGAGTCAGAATGGTGTGTTTTTAAGTGCAAGTCGCGTCAATCTGCGCATGCGCAGTTGGTTGTAGTAAGTAAAGTGGCCATTTTGGGGCAGTACAGGAAGGTATTTGGGGTCCAGATGGACCATCCTTGATCCGAATGCGTCCTGGAAGGTGTCATCTTGTAGCTCTCGGGGTGTAGACCCCGATTTGAGGGCTGCCCACGTCACCTGTGACGTCATCGGTGACGTCATCAGTACGAGTAGTAGCGAAAGTGGGCATTTTAGGGCACTGAAGGATGATATTTGGGGTAGAGAGGGACCATCCTTGGTCCGAATGCGTCGTGGGAGGTGTCATCTTGTAGCTCTCGGGGTGTAGACCCCGATTGGAGGGCTGCCCACGTCACCTGTGATGTCATCGGTGACGTCATCAGTACGAGTAGTAGCGAAAGTGGGCATTTTGGGGCAGTGAAGGAAGGTATTTGGGGTAGAGAGGGACCATCTTTGGTCCGAATGTGTCTAGGGAAGTGTCATGTTGTAGCTCTCGGGGTGTACATCCCGATTTGAGAGATGTCCGCGTCACCTGTGACGTCATCGGTGACGTCATCAGTAGGAGTAGTAGCGAAAGTGGACAATTTGGGGCAGTGAAGGAAGGTATTTGGGGTAGAGAGGGACCATCCTTGGTCCGATTGTGTCGTGGGAGGTGTCATGTTGTAGCTCTCGGGTTATAGACCCCGATTTGAGGGATGTTCGCGTCATCTGTGACGTCATCGGTGACGTCATCAGTACGAGTAGTAGCGAAAGTGGACATTTTGGGGCAGTGAAGGAAGGTATTTGGGGTAGAGAGGGACCATCCTTGGTTCGAATGCGTCGTGGGAGGTGTCATGTTGTAGCTCTCGGGGTGTACATCCCGATTTGAGGGATGTTCACGTCATCGGTGACGTCATCAGTAGGAGTAGTAGCCAAAGTGGGCGTTTTGGGGCAGTGAAGGAAGGATTAGTAGTCTAAAAGCCCATTTCGAGCCCTATTGACCTTGCGGCGCTATGCGCAATGCGTGTATGCGCGTATGTGTGTGCGTGTGTGTGTGTGTATGTGTGTGTGCGTGTGCGTGTGTATGCTTGTGTGTGTGTGTGTACGCGTGTGTGTGTGTTTATGCGTGTGTGTATACGTCTGTGTGTATGGAAAGCCATCAGTGTCATAACCTCTGGTTTTCCACACGTGGTAATTCGATTTTCCACGCGTGGAAATTAAATTATCCACGCGTGGAAAATACAGCCAATGGTTTGACTTGTAATTACCACGTGTGGATATTTCGACCAATTACTCAACTTGGGAATACCACACGTGGAAATTATTTACCACGTGTGGAAAATATCCACCAATGATAGAACTGGGAATACCACGTGTGGAAATTATTTACCACACGTCGTATTTACCACCCAATCATTGAATTCGGAAATATGACGCGTGGTAAATAATTTCGACACGTGGTATTCCCATTTATCCACGCGTCGAAATCTTATTTTACCCAGCCAATGAATGAGAGCTTAACAAAGAAAGCTGGTCCCTTCAGAATGGCGAAAATCGACAGTTTGTTTGGTTCAAGTATCAGTTCTCCGAATGTGTTCGTCTAGCTGGAACAGACAATCTGCAACAGGACACTGTCAATTTCATAAAATACAGGCACGTGTAGCAAACTTTAATAAGTTTTTGAGCAGTGCAGGAGTTCCATGCACCTGAGGCTGAGTTGTATGGGTCGACGACCGTACGACTGATAAGTCAGAGTCAAAGTGCGTGTATCTGCTTTCTGTAAAGACTGATTTGATCGGTGGATTCGAAAATAGAATTACCACGTGTGGAAAACAGAATTACCACGTGTGAAAAACCCAGTGAAATACCACGTGTGGAAATTATTTACCACGCGTCGTATTTCCGAATTCAATGATTGGGTGATAAATACGACGTGTGGTAAATAATTTCCACGCGTGGTATTCCCAGTTCTATCATTGGTGAATATTTTCCACACGTGGTAAATAATTTCCACGTGTGGTATTTCCAAGTTAAGTAATTGGTCGAAATATCCACACGTGGTAATTACAAGCCAAACCATTGGCTGGATTTTCCACGCGTGGAAAATCGAATTACCACGTGTGGAAAACCAGAGGTTATGACACTGATGGCTTTCCATATGTGTGCGTGTGTGTATGCGTGTGTGTGTATGCGTCTGTGTTTATGTGTGTGCGTGTATGCGTGCGTGTGTGTATATGCATGGGTGTATACGTCTGTGTGTATGTGTGCTTGCGTGTACGCGTGTGTGTGTGTCTGTATGCAGGCGCACGCTCCTGTGATGCACCCTGTACCCTATAGCCCGTAGGGCGTAGGGTACGCCACCAAGCACAGAATACATGTACTCTGCGCATGTCCATGTATTCTGCGCATATTCATGCACATGTACTATGTGCCTGTACATGTAGTCTGTTCATGTACATATACTGTCAATATACATGTTCCTTGTCCTTCTTCATGTACTCTGTGCATGTCATTCTACATGTACTCTGTTCACAACCGGTGACAGAACAACAACAACAAGGATGACAGGTCAATCATTTTATTTTCCCCTCCAGTACATTATACCCAAGCTGGGGGAGTCGCGTTGGGTATGTTTACAATACAAGTAGCCTCTTGTCCAATCAGAGGCTGCCATTTGCATCTGTCATATTCGTTCCTGTCCGTTAGATGTATTATCGGCTGTTCTTGTCCAATCAGAAGTCGCCATTTCAGAAAGTTTCATCTTCGGCCATGTTCGCTCTGAACCGTTTGTTCTAATCGTCGTCAGGCAGGCCAGGATACCGTTGAGGCGTATTCTGAGTATTTATCACTGCATGGGTGAATACATTCACCCGATGGGAAGATTCCGTAATTTGGTCACAAAGAACGTAACATTGGTCACCCTCTCTACGACCCATTGCAAGTTGGGGCGCTGTTCATAGGCCCATCCCAAGACATCCAATTGTTCCACTTGGTCCAGCATCATCTCTAGCGACGTCCGGTTAATGATGGTAAACGGTTGGTCAAATACCCGGATGTTACTGCTCGGGTAAAAGTATCGGACTTGATCTGTCTCCTTATGCTGCAGTACATAACCAAACGCCAGATTTAATTTGAAGGACGTAGCTTGGTCATTGAAGATGGCTTCCACGTAGTTGCGTAGACGGGTGAGGCCAGTCAGTCGGAAATTGTAGATATCTTGAATAGGGCGATGACGGTGGAAACAGTGCCGTATCATGGGCCAATGGCACCAATAGATGTCACTCACTGGATGAGCGTCCTGTAAGAGATCGCTGGGAACATCCACCACATCTTCCAGAAAATGTTCGATGTTGTCAGGCGTCTGACTGGGAACAGTAATGCTAGGGACCGGCTGAATATCTAGGCTCTTCTGAACTGTGGGTATAGGCGGGCTCTCCGTGATCGCATCACCAGTGGCATTCGTCTCCCCGGGCTCATCTTCACTAGGTCTGACCCTCATGGGTGCCTCTTTAGTGGAAAGTTGTCGCTCATACCGTGGTGATGGACTATGAATCAAACGTTGGTGCTGTCTTAACTGACTGGGTCGTTTGAAGCGTTGACCACAACCGTTACATTGTTCCGTCGCGCCCTCGTGGAATGAGCGTTCGTGGCGCAGTAAATGATCCTCCCGATTGAATGACCGTGCGCAGGTTGTACAAGTATACCGAGCATCGTTGTGGGTGGAGGCCTCGTGGCGTCGTAAAATATCTAGACGAGTAAACAGCTTCTGGCAAGCTGTGCAAGAGAACATATCGGCTGAGGATCTGGAAATGATGAATGCCGTAAGAAATCCCACTTTTATACGTTTTTCCGTGACATTCGTGTCTTTTCGGCAACCTCTGTGTCTCTTCGGTCACCTCCGTGTCTTTTCGGTGAGGTCCGTAACTATTCGGGCACCTCCGTGTCTCTTCGGTAACCTTCGTGTCTTTTCGGCAACCTCCGTCTCTCTTCGGTCACCTCCGTGTCTTTTCGGTGACGTCCGTGACTCTTCGGGCACCTCCGTGTCTCTTCGGTAACCTCCGTGACATCTTCGGTCACCTCCGTGTCTCTTCGGTGTACCTCCGTGACATCTTCGGTAACCTCCGTGTCTCTTCGGGCACCTCCGTGACATCTTCGGTCACCTCCGTGTCTCTTCGGTCACCTCCGTAACTATCCGGCTGTTCAGGTGTAAACCCCGATGTACCCGTATGGAACACACAGCTAAAGGACCCGGATAGAAGTACCCGGATGTAGGCGCGGACGCCATTGAGAAGAGCCCGGATGTACAAGGACCCGGATGTACCCGGATGTAAAGGTCCCCGGATGTAAAAGTGCCCGGATGTTTACGAATGTTCCACCATTCCCGACTTCTATCAGGTCCATGTCCAGAAGCTCTCATGTCCTGCATGTGAATAGTCATATTGTGTGTGTATGCATGTGTGTATGCGTCTGTGTGTGTGTGTGTGTGTGTGTGCGTGTGCGTGCGTGTGCGTGTGTGTGTACGTGAATGTATGTGTGTGTGTATGCGTGCGTGCGTGTATGCAAGTGTGTGTATGCGTCTGTGTATGCGAGCGTGTGTGTGTATGCAAATGTGTGTATGCGTCTGTGTTTGTGTGTATGTGTGTGCTTGCGAGTGTGTTTACGCGTGTGTGTGTATGCGTGTGTGTGTGTGTGTGCGCGTGTGTATGAGTGTGTGTATGTGTGCATTGCGTCTGTGTGTATGTGTGTATGCGTGTGTGTGTCTGTGTGTATGCGTGTGTGTGTGTATGCAACCACCACCACCACCACCATCACCACTACCACCACCACACACCACCACACACCACCACCACCACACACCACCACTACCACCACCACCACCACACACCACCACACCACCACACCACTACCACTACCACGACCACCACCACTGGGCACACATACCTGGTGCACCCTGTACCCTATAGCCCGTAGGGCATAGGGTACACCAGGGTGTGGGTGCGATCGGAGCTCTTGGAGCTCAAAGCGTGTGGAGCTCCGCTTCCGTTCACGTGACCCGAACTGACCTTTGACCCCTGCGCGCGCTAACAATACCGGATAAAAATTGCGCGCAGGGGTCAAAGGTCAGTTCGGGTCACGTGAACTGAAGCGGAAGTGACCTCACAGAGGTTATATGCAAATGTCACTTCCGAGCTCTGAGCTCCACACGCTTTAAGCTCCAAGAGCTCCGATCGCACCCACACCCTGGTGTACCCTATGCCCTACGGGCTATAGGGTACAGGGTGCACCAGGTATGTGTGCACAGTGGTGGTGGTCGTGGTAGTGGTGTGGTGGTGTGGTGGTGTGTGATGGTGGTGGTGGTGATGGTGGTGGCGTTGACGGGCGTCAACGGCCGGTGGTGGTGGTGGTAGTAGTGGTGGTGTGTGGTGGTGTGTGATGGTGGTGGTGTGTGGTGGTGGTGGTAGTGGTGATGGTGGTGGTGGTGGTGGTTGCATACACACACACACGCATACACACAGACGCATACACGCATACACACATACACACAGACGTAATGCACACATACACACAGACTCATACACACGCGCACACACGCACACGCACACGCATACACACACACGCGTCAACACACTCGCAAGCACACACATACACACACACACAGAGGCATACATACACATACACACGCACATGCACGCGCACACACACACACGTCTACACACAAGCACACACACACACGCACACAGGCGCATACACACACACACGCACACACACACACACACACACACAGACGCATACACACATGCATACACACACAATATGACTATTCACATGCAGGACATGAGAGCTTCTGGACAGTTGCAAGTAACAGCGTAATATATCGATTGTGCACGTGACCGACCTCGAAAACTCGTTTTTTAGACGGCCGTATGACAAATAGCAAAAGAGGACATTTCACACCTGTGTGACAGAACACATTTTTTTTCTGTCCAAAGTAGGACATTTCACAAGAAGGCATTTATGTGCCCGAAATGTTGATGAATGACTACGATTATGTTCTTTTACACCTTTTAAGTTGTTTTATTAGTATGTATTTCACATGGTTGTCCCTTCTTGTGTGTAGCTGTCCTCAATTGGGTATTCTTTATTGAAATCCAATATAAAACGGGTTTAACTGGTCAAGAAAGGACACACGCCACACGATATAAACCTTCAAAACGGGGACAAGACAGCGATGAATATGTCCTCAAATAATGGTTAATTATTTGAATGTGTGTGTGGTTATGTCCTCAATTAGGTACCTTTATCTGACGCTAGTGTGGAAGTGTTTACCCGATGACGAGGATGTATTCCGTACTCTATAAATCTTTAAAACGAGGAAAATAACATCAGCTTTCTTCAAACGGTTGGAGATCATTCAAGCCGGTAGTTGAAAGTTAGTGTAAGAAGTGTTTCATTAGTTGATAGTGGGCAGATTCCATACGAAATGAACCCTTCAAAACGAGGACATTAACCTAAGCTATGTCTATGTCCTCAAATGGTTGCTTAATGAACACATAAAGCCATATCCTCAATTGGGTATTCTTTGCTGAGAGCTTGTGTCGACCGTGTTTTATCAATCAAGAGGACACATACATACTATAGTGGCCGACCTCCACAACTAGTGTTTTTCACGGCAATAAAAAGATAACAAAAAACGACATTTCACTCCTGTGTGCAGAACACATTTCCTTCTGTCCAAAGAAGGACATATCAACAGTTTCTCAAAATTTGTATTTATGTGCATGAAAAGTTGATGAATGGCTACGAATCTGTTATTGTACACATTTAAAGTTTGTTTTACCAGTATGATTTGCACATGGCTGTCACTTCTTCACGTGTGTGTAGCCGTCCTCAATTGGGTATTATTTATTGAAAGCTGATATAAAACGGGTTTAACTGGTCAAGAGAGGACACACGCCACTCGATATAAACCTTCAAAACGGGGACAAGACAGCGATGAATATGTCCTCAAATGATTGCGAATTATTCGAATGTGTGTGTGGTTATGTCCTCAATTGGGTACCCTTTATTACTCGCTAGTGTGGAAGTGTTTACCCGATGACGAGGATGTATTTCGCACGCTGTAAACCTTTAAAACGAGGAAAATAACGTCAGCTTTCTTCATGTGCTCAAATGGTTGCAGATCATTCAAGCCGGTAATTGGAAGTTGGTGTAATAAATGTTTCGTTGTTGA